>JAJOZX010006169.1:207500-286395 GCA_023014485.1 Bathynomus jamesi
TATATATATATATATATATATATATAGTGTCTGGTTGCTTGTGAAGGCAAACTTCTTTCTATTATTATTATAGAATATAGCTATTTTATCATAACTCTTTTATCTTACTTAACACAGAGTATATAAATATATCTAAAAATTTCTGAGAAGATTCAACACTAAATTGAATGAGAATTCAAGATTAAAAAAACAAATTAATGACGCTAATAATAGTAAAACTGTCTTTAATAAATAATAATTTCATTATATTGAAAATTTATATTTACTTTAGGTGAAATAATATGTTTTGAAATCTCTAAAATCTTTAACATGAATATAAATTACGTTTAATTGTGAATAACCTTTACGATATATATATATATATATATATATATATATATATATATATATATATTATATATATATATATGTGTGTGTGTGTGTGTGTGTGTGTGTGTGTGTGTGTGTGTGTACTTTAATCAATGCCGAGGACATACGTCGTTTGCAAGTCAAGTTTTACACGAAAAGTAAAGATTTCATTGTTTCCAAAACATCGTTCCGGCCATAGATTCATTCAGTGTACGAGCAGCTCGCTGCATCATTGCCATGTATATAGAGGATCAATTACTAACGAGGATTCCGTACGTACTTCATCACCACGGAAATCAACAATTTTTGCTTTATCATTTTACAATAGGTAGTCAAATTCGGCCCATTTCAGTGACGTCAGATAAGATAGTACGGCAGAGTCAAGCTTATGCCCGGGTTAGGCGTACATTAGGATAGATGGTAGCGCAATATGGGTTAACCATTTTCTACGTCATAAACTTCCGGCCAATTGGGGTTCATGGGCATGGTTTCGAATTGTCCAAAAACGAGGTGGCCGTTAAACTGAATATTTACCTTCATCAGAAAAAAAAAGGCAGCGTGAGTTTGTATTACCTCTTCGAGACCTCACAAGGCAAATATACCACTTTTGACTACAAATTCTTTATACCACCCTAAACTTGCTCGTGTGTGTGTGTGTGTGTGTGTGTGTGTGTGTATACAGGGCCCTTGGGAGAACTGTAGAATCCTGGGACAATGATATGGTCAAGGAGTCTTAGGTTTTCCAAAGCCAGCAATTCCCCATAAAAACTAGTAAGTAGTGCGTTTAAGTACGTACTATTAGTTCTACTATTACAACTGCCTAATTTAAGATTCTAGCTTCATAAACGTTTCAAAATTCTGTGCAATAAACCTACAACGAGAACGTAATTGAAAAACTCCAAAAATAAACTTCAATTACTGACTACAATTTTATTTGAATGTAAGCAAAATTAGCAAATGAAAACCTTTTGCTCTTTTTCATTACCTAATCGTTCAATCAGTTCATTATTAAGAAATGCTGATTGCTAGTTCGTGTCCGATTGCAAAGTTGGCAAGACTAGATAACCGTTGCTAGCCCATTTAGTAGGGCCCTCCCCCCTTGGGTTGGGGCCTCAGGAATTTCTCTCCCTCCCCACATTTTCTCCCTCTCATAGGGCCTCTGTGTGTGTGTGTATGTGTGTGTGTAAACCATACGTACACTCTTTTAATGGAATAAAATTAAAATAAATAATTAGGAATTTTTAGAATTTACCTCGTGTAAGTTTACCCTTTAAAACATTTTCTATGAATTTCTTGTTCACATTAGATTATTTTGGTAGTCACAAATCCATAGGCGACGCCTAACAAACATTTAGATATCTATCTAACCATCTAATAGCAACATTTAATTCTAAAAGTATGTCTCATTAATCAAAATATTCATTAACATTTTACTTATTGTTTATTAGCGACCTTGAGACTGCTTGACCGTGTTCATTTGTACTGCTGAAATGTCAGAGGATATGTACAGTGTAAAATAGTTTCGATTATGCCAAATGCATGATGATGATGATGATGATTATTGAAATAGATAGCGATATACAACAACAAAACAACAACAGGATTAAGTAACTTTAGTACATATAAATATTCATAATTAAAGTAATTATATTCATTTTTATCTCCGGTATATAATCATCTTGGTTTCTTCTTCTTTTTCTTCTTCTTCTTCTGCTTCTGCTTCTTCTTCTTCTTCTTCTTCTTCTTTAATTTTTTGTAACGGAATTTTTTGCGCCTAACGGAGAGCCAAAAACTTCCCCGATTCTAGTTGTTGTCGCTGTTGTTGAGTTACTTACGACTCGTTTTTTTTTTTTTTTGCCCCCATCACAAGAGGAGCGCTGATTCGACCGCGCCCACTGACTGCATCGCTAAACCACTCTCATTTTCATCTCAAGGATCCTCCATGATTGAGATTATTATACCAAAGGTGAAGGTATCGGATGACGTCATAAGATGTCCTTTTGATTTCATTCGGTATGACCTATATGAAACCAACCAACCGACGCTGCCTTACATTCCTACCATCAGAAAAACGCTTCCTTAGAACTCGTTCTCCTGTTACGTAGAGATCGAAGCGCCTCTGCTGGACACTCATCACCCGAGTGACCAAAACTGCGTCTTTGCCCAAATGAAGCCGCCAGTAGTGATTGTCTCTCCTTGAAGAGGTATACCATCAGCTTCAGCTTTAAAATAAAAGTTAATTAACCACTGTTAATAAGAGAAAGCGGCCTTTATGCTTAAATCCTCTTACTTAAAAATAAGGTCTGTTAATGTTAGTCATCCTATTAACATTTCTGAAAGTTCTTTATATGGAACGATTTTTAAGATGGTTGTCGCCGAGAGGACTTGAGATAAATTGTTGAACGAAACATTGGAGACACTCATTATGGATGACCATTTTATATAATGTTTACGTTTGTCTTGTATAAATTGTGCATTTATTGAGGTGTTTGGCCAACTTTTATTTCTCAGAGGCAAAAATTAAGCTGACATCAGTCGCAGTTAGTGAAATGTAAAAAATCATTATATTTGATATATAACGAATAATAAAGTTTATAATCATTTTTAGAAAGTAAATTATGCTACAGATATATTTATTAGATAATTTGATAATAATAGCAATATATATATATATATATATATATATATATATATATATATATATATATACCGTATATAATATATATGTATAGTCCACAATGCTCGCGGCTGTTTGCGCAATAAAAAACAACACAACCTACGGACGAAGAGAGAAGGGACTGAGAGGAGCGAACGTGTTACTAAAACCTTCCCTGGTTCTCCCTTAATTTGTATACTAAATTTAGCGCAGATTACTGTAGCCGTTTAAGCGTGTATAAAGGAACATAGAACATACCTCATTCCCATCATCATCATCAGCTACATAATTTATATAAATAAAATATATAGAAAATTTATCCCTCACCAGGATTCGAACCTGGTGTCCTCTGACGCGGGGATACGGGCAAAAATGCGTGGTTGCGTTTGTAATTCCATATATATATATATATATATATATATATATATATATATATGGGGTTCAATGGTTAAAGTTGCTTATATAGCGGTATTACCAATAGTATGGGAATTATTATTAACAATTAATAAGGTTTATACTATATATATATATATATATATATATATATATATATATATATATATATATATATATATATATATATATACAGTATATCAGTATGTAATCTTATAAAACCAACGTTTTAATAACTATATTATGATAGCGTGGGATGAACATTTCTTAATGCAAAGGGACAAATCACCATCCTAATCAGCTGCTATATAATCCTAATTTCAGTCCAACGATTATTTGCTCGCCTCGATACTTGATAAATCCTAATAATTAACTTCTTATCCTTCATAATATCCTTTTAAGGCTCAAAAAAAGAATTCTGAGAGTCCAAAAGGCAGCCGAATCTCCTCTTTTAATTGCCTTGTTTAGAATCCCAAGGACAATTTGAAAGATTCCTACTTCGCCATCAGGTGATAATATAATGGAATTTTCTGATCCTCAGGAGCTATTCTATTTATTGATATATATATACAGGGTATCCCATAAATCCCTTTACCCCTGAGCGTTTTATATATATATATATATCCACAGTATATATGGTAAAGGAACTTCTGGAACACCCTAATATATATATATATATATATATATAATATATATATATATATATATATATATATATATATCAGGAGAAAGAGACAGAAAGAGATAAATAGATAGATGGATAGAGAAAGAGAAAGGAGAGAGAGAATTAGAGGCAATTTATTCGAGTACACCCATTGTATTATCCCCAACAACCCTAATTCTCTCTCCTTGTTTCTTCCTTTCACGCATGAAGGGGATCTGCCTCATTATAGACAAGGACTGACTGCCCACAGGAACAACAACTCACAACCAATAATTTCGAACAGTTTTACTTTCATTCGAGGCTCGAACCAGACTTCATTCGAAATCATCGAACGTTGCCTTAAACGGATCAGGTGGGCAAAACCAGGTATTGAAATGGACCATTAATTCTGACAACCTTCGCAATACGTTGTTTTGGAATTGGGATGAAGCTACAGAAATGTCGTTAAAATATGTCTCGAACTTTTATAAGGCTGCACTCATGTAAATGTAGTTGATAGAAAGTAAAAAAATTCATTAAAGCTGAAAATTGTACGTGAACGTCATTTACATAACGTTCTTACGTACTTGTTTTTTTTAATTAATTTTATTATTTTTCTCGATTGTGAGGACACAAATTTCTGATGGAGGGATCGTTCAAAGGGACTCCACCCGTCTCTTACATCACACCCAAATAGATATAGGTTATGTTAAACACTTTTATTATGTAGGTTAGAAATGCAGAACATCAATCGTGTGTGTGTGTGTGTGTGTGTGTGTTGCACGCGCGTAGGCAACTGGACATAAGTGAAGTCGAGCGTGTAATAATTCACAGATGTAGTGGGGTTTTTTTTAGGTAACATTTTTGGTACCTCGGAACATTAACATTTTTTTTTTTTAAATCTAAAAACATTTTTACTGCTCGCAAAAAGATGTATTGGTCCTGATTTGTTTAGGTTATGCTAGGTTAGTTTAGTTAAGGTTTGGTTAGATTAGGCTACATTAATGAGTACCTCACTATTTAATGACTTAACAGAAATCACCCTTCGAGTTCTCAATTGCGTTCGAAACACTTATCACGCCCTTCTCGGTTCGATGACACTAAGGTTAAGTTAGGCTAAATCAGTTTTTATTAATTAGTTTTTTAGACATGTAGAGTTAAAAAAGTTGATACCTCATTTATGCGGAGATTGCGTACATATGTATGTGTGTATGTGTATGTATGCGTAACTTACAACTTTGCGGTGGTTTCGTGCAACGATCCCAGATTCCACGCGCACGAACAACATTTTATCGAAGTGACATACTTTTTTAAATTATAAAAATATCAACACCACCTTTGTAAATTACCTGACAACTTACCTTTCAATTCTATTTTTAGAAACTGTGTATAAAAATATTTCCCTTCGTATACTCAATTAAATTATGCTTTCCAGCTTTGCATATTCATTTATTAATGGTTGTAAGCATTTGTAGACACAAGGTTAATGTCCTGTAAACCCTTGCGTAGTATTCACATTCACGATCTTCTTCTCTCAATGACTGATTCAGGTAATACTTTGAACGGATAGATTAGATAACGTCAATCAAATTAGTTCCAATATTTACTCCAGAAACCTGGTCTTTGACTACATTTTAGTAAACGCTAAAAATTTGCCCGCTGGTGCTTAAAGGGTTAACATATGTATTTTTAATTCCAGTGTATGTAATTATATTTATATATAATTAAACATTATTTTGGCGCAATTTTTACATATGTAAAGGTCCCCCCACTTTCTAAAATCCTACATCCGCTACTGGTTAAGTTACCATAAGTTGGGTTAGGTTAGTATAAGTTAGGTTAAGCTTAGTTAGGTTAGATAAGGTAAAGTTAAGTTAATTTACTAGAGTATCGATAGAATGTCGGACAACGAAATGATGTAGATTCATCATAATGCAACGGGGGCCTCGATGCTCTGTCTCTAGAGATGACCTGCTGGAGAAGAGAGTTGATTACATGAGCTCTCTTTAGGTTTAAGAATCTTTGAATTGCTTGTCCATCTTGTATAATAGCTTATCCTTTTTAGTTTCTTATTTTTTCCGTACCAGAAGAGATGGAATTTTTCGATATTAAGTTTCATATTGTTGATGTCTTGCAACAATATTTCATCTCTGTCTATTTGCAAGAACTTCTATCATCTGAGTTTTTTTTACCAGTCTACTAACTTTTGTTTCGTCTGCAAAAGATGTTACTCTGGTTATTCCTTATCCTATATAGTATAGGTTAGCATTAACACGAATAAGGATGGAGCAAGTACTGTTGGTTGTGGTACTGAACTACGAACCTCGGAATCTAACAATGATACTCCTTGGACTATAACAACCTGGTTGCGTTTCTCCTACCTGGTTGCGTTCTCTAAGAAAATTATATATCCATTTTCCAACTTTATCTTTCATGTCCATATATTTGAGTTTGTTTTATTATTCGTGATCACATTTACTGGAAAAATCTGTATATATTCCATCGCAATTTGCAGTGTTTACTAGTGCGTCAATAATATTGGTAGTGTTCTTTTAGTTGTGAGTGGCACGAGCTTCCTAATCTGAATTCATGTTGGTTTTTAATTGAATTTTTCATGTTTCCAAAAATGTATATATTTTTCTCCCAACTACTCTTAAATATTTTGGTGAAGTGTGATTTAAGTGACATAAGTTTGTAGCTTTTTGAGTGTGACCTCTCTCCTTCATATATAGGAACAATTTTAGTTCTCTTCAACGTGTAAGGTACTTCTTCTGTGTTTAAAAGTCTTTTCCGCATAGTAAATACAGAAAAGGAGTGGAATACTGCACAGATCGGTATAGAGTAGCAGTGGCGGATCTAGGATTTTTGCTTAAAGGGAGCTGGTTGGGTTGGAAAATGGTTCTGAACCCAACCTAAAAATTATTTTATGCAATATGCAACCCAACCCACAAAACATTCGGTAGTGAGTTTAATGTTCACTGATTACTAATTTGTTAGAAGAACAGCTAATCTATAATTCTTTTAATGTTCAACCGAGTCCAAAAAACACTTACTTTACAAGAGAAATAATAAACCACGAATTTTTAGCCTACTGTCAAACCAAACCCAGAAAAAGAAGACTTTTGTTTGTTAATAAGATTACTAAAATTACATTTACAACTGCCAATCTTTAGCTTGCTGCCATTATTGTAAATCTATAAAATGTCGTAAAATTACTGTAAAAGGAATTACTGTAAATTATATCATTCTCATGATATTATGAAAAAATGTGCCAGTGGATCGTCCCATCTCATAAGACCGCCAAACAAATTCTCTTTACTCCAGGAGGATTCGCCGAATTTTTTTGGTGGCACAAATGTCAACAACTTTTTCCGGTATCACCTCCATGACATGAAATAACATCAACAGACTGGACGCGACCGCGACAGATTCAAGATGGCCGCCACGCATAAGCGGACACGTAAATCTCGACAACTTTCAAGTTGATACCTTCATCAATTTGTCAAATATAGCCCAGAGCTTCGTATCTCATCTCGAACCGTGGCTGGGGGATGCCGAAGAATCGCCAAGAGCTTATGATAACACATTTCATGCACTAAATGTGGAAAATAACATTTTTAAACCTCGTAAATTGTGTAGCCTACAAAGAAAAATCAGACAAGACAACGCCAAATTCACTCGGTCAAACTTAATTACCAGGACAACGTTCATATTAGTTGAGATTTCGCGTACTTCCAAGGTCTTCTGATCTTACACCTCTGGGCTTCTATCCGTGGGGGTACATGAGGGACAACGTTTATGGTACTAACCCTCAAAATGTGCAACACTTACAGGAAGTGATTGCTTGGGAAGTACACAAAATCTCAACTAATATGAACACTACTGTGTGTCGATTTGTTTTGGGACGTTTTGAACATTTAGCATAAAATGACTATTAAATGTTGTTTTTACATATCTACTTATGTACACAGTAAGGATTTTGTTTATTACGTCAATTAGTATCCAAAATAAATAGTTTCAAAATGTGTCTACATTATTTTGAATCACCATATATATATATATATATATATTGTGCGTGTGTGTGTGTGTATGTGTGTGTGTGTGTGTGTGTACGTGCAAGCGCGCGCGCAGTGAGGATCTGCCATGTCATTAAAAAATAAAACCAATATAAATTCGTTTCGGTGACGCACTGACGACTGTGACGTCACCACGTGACATCACCGAAGGACATGAATAAAGTGCGAATTGCACAGCCACATTTGTGCGCAGCCATTTATTACTGAGTCATTTACGGATGATAAAGAAAGGTTAAATGAGAGATAACGCGAGCAATCGATTACAATGAAATCTTTTAAATAACCGCTTTTTCTTTTTCTTCCTTTTTTAGTCTTTTGAGTTTCTTTTCTTCCTTTTAAATCTTTTGAATCTCTTTTTCTTCCTACTTCATTGGCGAATGTTAGGAAATATTCATTTCAATTTTGCTTTTTTAGGTTTACAACGGAAAACGTTCGCAGATGATGTCTCACTTCCTGGCCAGTTTCTTTTGGTCTTTCATTACTCACCTTAGCAAAAAAGGATTCCCACTACGTTAGGAGTAGAGAGAGAGAGAGAGAGAGAGAGAGAGAGAGAGAGAGCAATTACGCTCCAAGTTTTAAAGATTTATAACATTATAAACGATAGTCCTCTTAAATCACTTCCTCGTAACTTTGAAAAATATGTAGAGATTGAAACTTTCAAAAGTCACTAATTGAGATGTTCCTCCAAATTAGTCGTCATTCCTCATTCATTTCTAATAATGGTTTCAACACTGAAGATAAAATTAAAAGGCTGATTTCTTTCTAGTATACTTTTCTAGTATACCTTTTGCATGCCATATATATACAACAAAGAACAATAAAATTATTATTATTAATATTATTATTATTATTATTATATATTACTATTTTATTATTATTCTGATGATGATACGAAAAATAACAGTAAAATTTACTACATAATCATAATGATGACGGGCAGAATAGCCTGTAAATACGCGACAGAAGAGACTTTAAGTGCACTCAAGACTACAAATGCACCCACGGATGTCCATTCAAAATTCATCTCATTTTATCGCGCAAAGCTCTCTCAACCATTCTACATTTGGAAAAGGAAAAGGCGTCGTTTCAAAGAGGAGCTAGTGGGACTGGAACTCTTGCTTCGTGGTTTTATAGTAACCACGCGACGCGAGTTTGAACTCCACTAGGTGACTAGCTCCCACTTTCACACTTTATTGCCTTTTCCTTTCCCATCTCATCTAAGTGTTTTTATTACACTTAAAACTCCTTCATACAATCTGCAGTTCTCTGAAGTCCCAAAACAAATTCAAGCACGAGTTTACATTGGCAACGAAAACTCAAGGAGAAAATTTCTGAGAAAGATACACACAAATGACAGGTTAACGTAGAGAGATAAGAGCATTCTCATTTAGGAAAACGGGAATATAAATTAAAGATCTTATAATGAAAGTATAGAATGAGAACTGTAAGATAGCTTTAATTTGTGAAATTTATAATATAGAAAGTATTTTTATATGTAAAAAGTATGTATATTTTTTTTAAATGTTAATAAACATTACTCCTAGTGTTAATAAAATAAGGTTATCGATCTCTGTGCTTCATTTTTTTTTATAAATTACCGTCATTATTTGTTTAGAGCAATATATATATATATATATATATATAAATTTTTTCTACCATGCCATGCACTATTTCGCGGTCCATATTTCATCCTGTACAGGTCAGGCTTGAGGTTGGTGTAGGAGGAAATTACTCTTCTGAACTTGGTATTTGACGTATTCAGGCATTCTTGGCCCACCTGGTATCTTCCTGAGCCAATCATCCAGGTGTTTCTTAAAAACGTCCACTCTCGCTTTTGTTACTGTATATGTTTCTGAACTGTTTTGGGAGTTTGCTGAAGTATCTCGGGCTCTTTCTTGGCTTTCTACCCACAAAATTATTCCCTTTAAGGGGTAGGATTTTTCCTTGTCTCGCCTTTAATTTTGTAATGTTGAAAAGTCCTAATTCCTCTTCGGTTATTATTGGATTTATTTTAAGATTCAGGTCCTATCCTTCAATTATTTTCCATGTGTAAGGGATAGCATACCTTCTTCTCTCCAAGGACAATACTGCAAGTTGTAAAGTTCTGTATAACATGAAAACTTTAAATCGTTTGGTTTAAACACTATCAAAATAAGTTTGGAAAAAGTTACTCTCAGAATTAGAATCCAAACTAGGGATCGCATAGACACTAACCAGGAACTTACTGCCAATCTTTGTGGCCCTATATACCAAAAAGGGAAATCTAAGCATGACATTATCAGTAACTGTTTATTACTTGGAACATAAAAGTAAAAAAAAAAGCCTATTTAGATTTTCCCACTTGAAAGCTTTACTAACTTTCCTATTTACAATGTTGTAGTTTCATTAGCACTTTCCAACTAATTTATTCCTTCCAATCCATTTACTTTTACAATAAAGTTTCTTTATATTTCTTCTAGCATGTTCAACCTCTTGATTTTTAATGGGGTCGTTAGAACTGAGCAGCATTTAGTTGTTTGTATAAGTAATGTTTTCAGTAAAAGGACCATTTCGATTCTGTCTCTTCTTTTAAAGGTTCTCAACATCTGTCCACTTATTAATTTGGCTTTGTTATCATCGTCTCGTTTTATACATGGAAATTCGCTTTATGATTATTCCGAAGTCCTTTGCTTTTTTTTTTTATGCATGAAGGAGGGGCCAAGGGCAAGCGCCCGCAAAAATGCCTCCCTATATAAGAAGGAGCGAACCGAAATCAAGGTCTTCGAGGCTCGCGACGCCTTTTTTTTTATTTTGAAGAAATTGTGTAGCGTGTAAATGCATGTATGTGTACTGAAGAATAGAGGAGAAGCGTGTGTTTGAGAGCTTTCTGGACTGCTCACAAGGTAGATGAGACACGGAAAAAGATCAGCTAAAGAAGACAGTGGCAGGAAAAACGGGAGTTCCAGCACTCCCTGTCTCCAGCCTAACGTCCCCACCGGAGTACTTCCCTGGTCGATTGGTGTCTACAATCTCTTCCATAAAAACTGGACACTCTGGATCTTCTCTCTATCTGGATTATATATTTTACTGTTTTTAGTTCTTTTGCGTTGTATATAAGGAGCTGACACTTTTCTGTGTTAAAGTTGTTAAATTTCATAATTATATATATATATATATATATATATATATATATATATATATATATATATATATATATATATATATATATATATATATATATATATATATATATATATATATATATATATATATATATATATATATATATATATATATAATTGCCTTAATGTATGCACTTAATTATAAATAATGTATAATTACGATAAGTGAATTGGGAATTGGCACAAGCCTAAATCAAATTTAAAATACTTTCAGTAATAAATGGGTGGAACAAATTTAATAATTATTGTTTGTGCATTATTAGTTTTATGCAAACTAGGTATAATTGTCAATTTATGTAAATATTCAAGTTTTTATATTGTGTTTTCATTTTTAAAATATATATATTTATTTAATAAAAAGGGACTTTGGTGGACTGTAAACAAATCCTTTTGATATAAAATACCACACTGGTGAAGGGCTGGAAAAGGTCGCGAAAGATCTTGCTTGAGTTTTGTGTCAACCCTTTAAATGAACTGTGATAGATGTTTCTTTTATCTTTTTAATTACACCAAGTACCCTTTCGATTCCTGCGCTAAAGCGGGATTAATATTAATAATCACCATAAAGTGTTCCATTATCATTCCGTATCGAAAAGGTTCCTGGTTCAAAATCCCACGACTGAAGAAATTGGGCTGAAGGTACAGAGAACACCCACTAATAGTTTTCGTGTTTTGTAATGCATGGGACATTCTTTACACATATATATATATATATATACATCTACCCACCCATACACACACACACACTCACACACACACACACACACACACACACGCATATATATATATATATATATATAAATATATATATATATATAACCCCGCAAGGGGGTTCTAAGCTCGTGCTCTTGAGTGCTCTTTGTGCTCGTTTGTACGTGCTTGTTCCTGGAGGTTTCACGTGCGCCCTCCCGGCCCTAGCACCCAAGGATGATGGGGCTCGACCCTGCAGTCCTTGTCATCCTTGGTCTTTTTCCACTTCGACTGTCCCCTCCACCCTTTCTTTTTCCTCTGTCTTTCCTCCCACTTTTTCTTTGTTTTTCCGCTGAGATATGCCCTTTAAATAGAGGCGAATCGGTTCTTCCTGAACTAAAAAAAAAAAAAAAATATATATATATATATACAGGGTGGCGAAAAAGTCGTGCATCATAGGAATTTTCAGTGTTGACTATAATATATATATTTTTTTTTTTCTTTTAGGTAGGGGATGGCTGCGAAATTAACAATAGACAAGAGGGTGAGCTTGGTTTTAGTGTATGGAATACGAGGTACAACAAATCGATGAATGGGTACAGAATTTAAATTCTGTACCGATTCATCGATTTGTTGTACCTCGTATTCCATACATTAAAACCCAGCTCACCCTCTCGTCTATTGTTAATTTCGCAGCCATTCCCTACCTAAAATAAAAAATATATTATAGTCAACACTGAAAATTCCTATGATGCGCGACTTTTGCGCCACCCTGATATTTCTAAAAGTTACGTTCGCTCCTCTTCGGTGCTATCTTTTGTATCACTTTCCTCCTACATGGAAAATAGCTACTATTTCGTTGTAGGAGATTTTTTAGGGGGAGGGTTAAACTTAGGTTAGGTTAGGTTAGGCTAACCTATCATAAAATAAAATGAAATAAAATGAAATAAAAAACTGGGTGTGTAAAATCTCGAAGTAACATGAAGTTGTAGTAATTTGATTTCGAGTTTTTTAATTAAAGACCTTACACGAATGAAATTTGCAAAAAATAACTATTATATACGGCAAAAAAGCGCATTCGCTAAACTTTTTAATGGAATCCCTCCCTACCTTAATTCAAGCATAAGTGATTAAAAATTTTAGAAAATAAAAGGCATCGCATGTAAGAGCTAACGTAACTTCAATGACCACCGACGAAATTTGGCGATTTAGGATATATATATATATAATATATATATATATATATATATATATATATATATATATATATATATATATATATATATATATATATATATATATATATATATATATATATACAGAGAGAGAGAGAGAGAGAGAGAGCTGTAATAAAAGGAAAATTAAAATAAAAAATAATTGTAGAAAAATTAAATAACTTCCAAAATCCACAGTAATTGCTGTATGGTAATAATAAAAACTACAACGTAAAAATAAACAAGGAAAAAAAGGGAACACTCAGGCAGCTCAGTTCCCCACGATGTTGGAGTGAGCGTGTCCCCAAGGTTCACTTTCAGCCCGAGCATTAACAGGGTAAGCGACCAACTCAACCCAACCCAGGAGCTAGCAGGCGGGGCCAATCAGAGTCTACCACCGTAACTACTGGGCTATCGGGCGCCGAATGAACTAAAAAAAATTAATAAAAAATAGCAATCAGGATGTTAAGTGGAGCTACAAACAGTTTCATACCATGAGGTTATGTTTGTTGCCCTTCCACTTGAGTTGGGTTAGTGAAGTAAGGAGTTGATTTCTTGAGCTCTCCACTTCACATAGTCAGGTACTCCCGGCTCATCTGGAATTATTCTGAGCCAGGCGTCTAGTCTTCTTTTGAAGCTATCCACCGTTACACCACTCGTGTTCCTTAGTTCCTTGGGCAGTTAGCTGTTTGAACAGTCTTGGTTCTCTCACCATAAAACTATTTTCCTTCAGGGTTGAAGATGTTTCCTTAATCTGAGAACACGACACATTCTTCCTTGTTTACTTTCCACTGTTGTCTGAGTGGTTATAGAGTTCAAAGTAAGAATAGGGACTAGTTCCTCCATTATTTTCCGAGTGCAGCTGATGGTGTACCTCTCTCTTTTTCTTTCCAGTGAATATAAATTTAATTCACGTAATCGTTCCCAGTAATTTAGTCTTTGCACCCATTAATCTTGGCTGTGAAGCTTCTCTGAATTCCTTCTCGCTGACTAATGTCTTCTTTTTTATATGGGGATGTTAGGACCGAGCAATACTCCAACTTGGGTATGATCAATGTTTCCTACCCCTTCTTTTAAAGGTTCAGTTATTCTTTTTGCTCTGGTTACTGCTATCTTGTACCTCGTTGCTGTTCCGTCCGTTGGTCTCTCTTCACACGAAGGTCAAGCTGGTGGCCCCGCCTCTAGGTCTGGTTTGGTGGAGGAGCGAGTTGCTCTCTTGCACTCTCCACCGTACATAGCCAGGTACACCCGGCCCACATGGTACCGTCCTGAGCTAGGCATCTAGGCTTCTCTTGAAGACTTCAACTTTGACCCCTGTAACGTTTCTGAGATCCTTTGGAAGCTGGTTAAAAAGTCTTGGCCCCCTGACAACCAAGCTGTTTTCTTTCAGTGTTGAGGAGGTCCCTCGTCGGGCCTTTAATTTGGGAACACTACACATTCTGCCTTTCCTCTTTTCCAGTGTTGTTTGAATGGTAATTGGGTTTAGTTTTAGGTTTGGTACCAGTTTTTCGATCATTTTCCATATGTAGATTATGGTGTACATCACCATAATCTCCATATGGAAAATGATCGCTTTTCATATATATATATATATATATATATATATATATATATAATATATATAATATAATATATATATATAATAATATATATATATATATATATAATATATATTAGTGTTCAAGCAATGTTTGAAATAAAATAAAAATTTCTATCTATAGAGCTAATATACATAATTGAAAGGTTTACAACATATTGTATCGAGGTTACACCCACCAAGTTATTTTGGGGAGTTAGACAATTTCGATATGTGCATCATTTTGGTACTTTACCTCTCGTCAAATGCTTGTCAGCATGCCAAGGGTGACGGTGTTAATTGCAACAACAATCCGGTCACGTAAATTGTTACATTGTCACTCTTCTGCTGATAAACAATGTCTTTCGCCAAGCCTCATAGTAAAATATCTAATGGAAATAAGTCTGGTGATCTTTTGGAAGGGTGGGGGGAGGAATAATTTAAGCCCGTAACACCCTTTAGGACCCTATCTGTTTTAAGATATAGGTTTTTCATGATAATGAATCAAAGTTTTTACTGTTTGCTGTACTGTTGACGAAAGTGTGAATGAGGCTTCATAAACTTGATGAGTTTGACTCTATATACGAAGTGTCGCAAAAGAGTTTATATTTACGTTACTTTGTTTTAAGAAATGCAAATCTTTATTTTATTTCAGAGCTTTCTCCGACACTATATATATATATATATAACCGCAACGTTTCGAAACGTTTGAAACTTGTATTAAATCTTGAAAAAAGTATGGTAATTTTTTTTTTTATTTCTGTCAACAGCGTTTCCTTTTATTGGTATTTATCTTAGTTATTTTCGAATTTTTTTATTGTTTTCGAAACGTGATTTTCACGTTTCGAAACTACTCGCGAAAACAAGTGACGAAAGAGAAGAGTTTTAGGAAACATTGAAGAATGTGTATGAATGCGTCGTAAGTGCAATAACCGCACTTAAATAATATGTAGAGTGAAAGTAGTGTGATCATTTTATCCATCATTCCTTAGGCTTATGTCTTTTATAACTGGTCTATTCTTATTTTTTTTAAAGTTAATTCGCTCGTAATTTTTAACTTTTTTAACTTGTAACTTTTAATAACTTATTTCCAACTTTCAACTTTTAAACTTTTGCAAGCAATTTTTTTAACGTATCTTCCGTAACTTTTGACATTTTATCGGTAACTAATAAATATCTGTAACTTTCAAACTTTAAAAATTTTATTTTAACTTAAAATTTTTACGTTAAATTTTTAACTTTTTAACTTTTTATGCCTAACTTAAAATCTTTTACTCGTAAATTTTAAGTTTTACTCTTATCTTTAAATCTTTAATTGTAACATTTATAACATTTAATAACGCAATTTTCACATACTGAAACGTCTTACGCATAACTTAACGTTTTATTTGAATTAACGTTGATTTATATTTGCGACATTGCAACTTCTTTTCAATTTGCAATATTGCAATTTCTTTTCAACTTTAAACTTCACTTACGGACTTTATACAATATAATACAATAAACTTTGTTTTAATTGTATTGTTCAGTTTCATTTGTTCATTATTTGTGTCTTAATTTCATCCTTTTAATATTTTCAATAAATAATTATAATTTTTATTTTAATTATTATTTAATTTTAACTTTACAATTATATATACAAATATATACTGTGTGTGTGTGTGTGTATATATATATATATATATATATATATATATATATATATATATATATATATATATATATATATATATATATAATATATATATATATATATAAATTTTTTATTATTATTATTATGTGTATATATAAAAATTATATATTATTATTATTATATTATTATATATATCATCTACATTGTGCGTCTTATATATAAATCACATAAATTAAGGTGTTTTTCTTTAAACATAATTTTTTTTAATAATTAATTTAGCTACTCTAAATAATAATATAATAATAATAATAAAATTGAGTAAAGAGCGTTATTTATCAATTTTTATCATTACTTTTCTCCAAATTCATAATTTGCAACATAACCTCGCAATTGAATTCAACAAATTCTGTTAAAGATTTATTTAACGTAAGATTTATTTATTTTTTTGGCTCTCTGACGCATTTAATTGATTGAAAACAAAATGTCAGTTTTTATTCTGAATTGCAAATTGTGTCGTAGACATCATTATATTTCTTTAATAAACCTTAATTTCAATGAAATCCTAGATCATTCCCCGTTAAAAATGTTTTTTTTTTTTTAACTGTCTTCTCGTCATTTTGAACTGTCTTCTCGTCAGATGCTGTGATACATTTTACGACGAGAAAGATTTTGTTTAAGAGGCTATTATAACTGTAGCTAAATAAAATAGGATTTTTAAAATTTATAATAGCGATTAAATCGAATGAAGTTATAACGTCACGAACTGGTTTTACTCAATAAGAAGTTGGTCAATAGATTTAACTCAAAACGAAAAGATATTTTACTAGTTCAATTTCGAATGGTTTTTTTTGTTTGTTTTTTTTCTATTGGGATGCTGCATTCACGAGCTCCACTTCCAAATCAGATAAATCAAAAGCAATTGGGGCATGCGTAACTTCCATCTCACCACTAACACGCGTTTCATAAACCTTACTTAACCTTCAAACCTGGAAATAAATCAAACATCAGCAATTGCGTAACATCGTTTAGACGAATCTTGAAATATCAACGATTAAAACAAAGCGGTCGATCATGAACAGCGAGCTAGGAAATTTTCCCAATAACATTGTTTCAACACGTTTTATTTATAATGAAGTCTTACGCGTCAAACGAGACGCGTTATGGATTCTTAACGAGTCATGCTACAAAGGTTGGTTGGTTCGCCCTTTGTCATTTAACGCGTTTTATCTGAGGAGTTGCCCAATGTATCTTACCCGACCTAAGAGAGGAATCCTTCGAGGTTTTTTCCCCATTTTTAAGCCTTGAATCATCTTAAAGGACACTCAACGCCAGAGATGAAATTCTTACTTTTTATACTGACACTTTTTTACTCATATATATATATATATATATAATATATATATATATATCATTGAGATATTATCAATTCCAAAATCAAAACTTAAAATGTTTCGCCTTTGATTAAAATATAGTTATTAAGTTTTTAATTAGAAATTCTGGATTTCTCTTTTAATTGATAGTTTTATTTTATGACAACACACACACACACACACACACACACACACACACACACACACACATATATATATATATACGTATATATATATATATATATATGTGTGTGTGTGTGTGTGTGTGTTTGGTGTGTGTGTGTGTGTGTGTGTGTGTAAACTTATAAGTGATGTTTTAATTATGTAAACTTATTAGAAGCATTAAAATATTAATTTAAAAATCATAGCTATATATATATATATATATATATATCACTATAATATTCTCTCTCTCTCTCTCTCTCTCCTTCTGTCTATGATCCATAGGCTTGGAATTTATTTGTGCTCCAGTTTCAGCCAAAAAAGAAGTCTCGCTGGGAGGGATATCGAAGGTTGCTTTCTGGCATTTGGGCGTCCTTGTTCAGCTCTGTTACAGATCCAAATATTTGGCGAAAAAATCGAAAAGCAAAATATAATATATTATATATATATATATATATATATTATAAAGAGACAATTCTTGAGAACGTCTTTAAAAATCGATTTTCGAAGTTTGTCCTTCGGAAAAGTCTATTTTTATTCGATTTTGATTTCGAGATTCACTTTATAGAATTTCGTTTTTTAATCCTTTTTATTTATCGAAGACTTCTTTTTCTTTTTTTTTATCTTATTTGCCGTTTTTTTACGTTTTTCTTATATTTGTATAGTTTGTTATATATTTTAAGGGAATCTTATTTATTTGTTATTTTCTTTTTTTTTTTAATTTCTAATCGCCTTGACGTTATTTTATATATTTTATATATATCAGCAGGACTTTTTCTTTATAAAGGTTGGCTTATATATATATTTTTTTTTTAGTTTTTAAGTTTTAGGAGTAATTATTAAACTTTATTTATTTTTATTTATTTTTAGTTAAAGTCACTTGATGAAGAGGTATGGAGAGAAGATGTTAGGTTTAGTTTTAATTATTTTGACTAGCTTTTTTTAGTAATGATTTAAGTGAAATAAAATATCATTATATGATATTAATAATAATATAATAACAATAACAATAATAATAATATTTAAAAATCAAAGCTAAAAATGTTTAATATGAAAATGTCAGAAGGACAGATTTAGTATGAAATAAAATGGTAGAATAATTTTATTAAGATTTGCGTCTCCTTTAAAAGATGTCAAATAACAGCTTACCGGTTTCATTATAACCTTCTACCAAAAGGCTAAAGGATCGAATACCCCTAAAAGTGTTTGGGAATCCCATGTACAAAAACTGTTCAATTATACATTCGTCTCAATTCCCTTCGGGAAAGACTTAATAATTAACTTTTTTTTCTCTTCTGACACGCGTTAGTCGAAGGGTATAAAAATTCACACTTTTAATTTTCATGGATAGAGGGCATGACCTCTGTATGGGAGGATGCTTTAAGGGTATTTCATTTGAGAAAACAAAGTGTGGCTTAGATCCAAGCGCAAGATGTCAAAGGATTCTCCTTCAAGCAAGCGTTGTTTTACACCATGAAATAAGTCATTTAATGGTGATAAAGATATTTTATTACATATATATGACATGGTTATGTCTCTGACAGATATATGGGAATGTTCCAATGAGGCACATAAAGATGAAGGTGTTTCTTTTAGACTCGAGGATGAGGGCGTGTATTTAATAAATTTATGTGTCGCGTAAGTTGTAAATTTTTTATGCTGTATGCGCGTCACCATTTGCTGCGAAGAGATGGAGTTGAAGTATGTACATTAGAGACAATGTGTGAAACCAGTCATTTCACGTCATGTCGTAATGCTTAAGTTTCAGGCATTTCGCGTAATGCTCATTACCCTTAATCATTTCATGAAGGTTAAGTTAGTTAAGTTAACCTCTCTACTACCAAGATTTTTTTGTATCTACCTATTACCAAGGGGGTAACTAAGTTACCCCATGGCTTTTTTGTTAAAATTCTATTTATATGTTATATAAACTCAATTCTGTCTGAACCTACCACGTATTACTTTAACAAATCATTTTTATTGCTTACAATGTTGCATTTTACAATAACATCCTCTACTTGATGAATTTGGCAAACGGGTTTCTTGCACATAACGCACACGCGTCTAGTTTTTCGATCTCGTTGTCTAGGACAAATCGCGCATTCGCAAATCGCACAAATATTTCTCTTTCAGAATTTAGCAAAGACAATTCATTTATCTACCTGTGTCTTGGAAAGACTAAGTAACAAATACCTGAAAGAAAAATTATATACACAAAATATACTCAGAAATATACATAAAAAATGGACGTAGGGTAATTTCATTACCCCCTTTGATAGAAGAGAGGTTAGTAATGCGTAATGCCTGTGATTAAAGGTCATAGACATTACGCGGAATGATTGAGATTTTTAGGCATTACGTGAAATGACTGGTTTCACACACACTGACTGTTTAACTTATGTAGTCGGAACGTACAGGTTTTTATTCCTTCATATGTTTATTACATTTTCCAAACTAAGTCGCAGAACAAATTATTGACTGAGAAGTATCTACAAAATGAAATCCAATCGGATTTCTCTTAAGTAAGAGTGTCTTGTACTCTTCTATCGCATGTGAACGCGATAAAGTTAATAAAATCCAAAATCTTCTGAATTTCAAAGAAGGTCAGTTCTCTTTTGGTTTTTAAAGTTTTTATGCATACGGTTTTATCGTGAATGTAACAACCGCGATAAAACCAGTATTCTTGCCCAGGATAGCATCTCAGAAATTTTAGTTCTCCCAAGATTTGCCCCTCTCCTTCACAGCCCATATTATCTTCTTTCCAGAGAGCTTATGAAGACTTTTGGTTCATCGATCATAATTTCTTCATTCTTTTCCACTTTGAGCCCCCAATTATGCGATCAGTTTTTGAGCCCCCAATTATGCGATCAGTTTTTTTGAGCCCCCAATTATGCGATCAGTTTTGATAACTTGTTTTCCGAAATGAATGAGCGACATTAAAATTCTGTGTCAAGAAACACAAAAAAAAATCACCTCTTCATTGGCTCATGATGCAATTTTCAGATTTTAGTCCTTTTTTCAAATGTTCATCTACAACATTAAAAACCAAACAAACTATCCTAAGCCAAAACTAAAACTGCTTTCCACGTTTTCAATGTATGTCCGTTGTCCGTATGAAAAAAAAAAAAAATGAATAATATCCTTTTATCTTCCCAAAGACTTTTTGATGAAAAAAAAACCTTTTGATTTTTAAAGTAGTTTTTTTTGGGGGGTAATTTGTACCGTGATCGCTTCCTTTTTCTTCGCTTCTCAGAAAATGATTTAGTTCCTGATTTGAACCAGAAATATACGAGTCACTGGATTCTCCATGATGTGACCGTTTTTTACGGGTGATAAATTATTTGTTATGAGGTGCCCGCGACACAATCGCATTGGATCACACTTAATTGCCAGCGCCCGTATCGTTGTTCATTGGGTAACACCTTAAACGAAGCGAAGACACGAAGGTCGGTGGTTCGACTCACGATAGTGCTGGTAATAATAATCCAGGAGTTGTCGTAATGGGCCGTATTAGTTGGCCTGAACGTCGTGCCTGATCTGGGCTTCATCTCCAATTAATCATTTATCGCCATTTGAATAGGAAGAGTTCCATGAAATTCCAAACATGTTTTAATTTTATTTTAAACTCGAGTTCGATCTTTCAGTAGCAACAAAGTTGCTCTTACCAAAAAATGAAATAAAAATTGTTTCTATTTGGGACGTTGATATATATATATATATATATATATATATATATATATATATATATATATATATATATATATATATATATATATATATATATATATATATTAAAATAAAATTACAATCGCTTTGATGTTTTATTTAACAATATTCTTATTACTCCAACACAAAGGTGTGTTGTTGA
This sequence comes from Bathynomus jamesi, assembly GCA_023014485.1. Taxonomy (NCBI): domain Eukaryota; kingdom Metazoa; phylum Arthropoda; class Malacostraca; order Isopoda; family Cirolanidae; genus Bathynomus; species Bathynomus jamesi. The sequence goes on from JAJOZX010006169.1 coordinate 229,291, forward strand.
AATTTAATATAATATATATATATATATATATATATATATATATATATATATATATATATATATATATATACTGTGTTATGTGTCCAATTGATTTCTGTTCTTTTTAACTTCAATTTCTTATCAAAAATTTTCCCCGATTGGATTTTGTTTTGTAGCGTATAAGGCCACAGACGATTCCAAAACAGATGACACAACTCTAAAAACCTTTCCGGTCTTGAAAACAAAACTTTAAAAAAAAGAAAAAGTTTAAAAATTTTATTTTTGTAAATATTTATTTGTTTTCCTTCCTTCATTTCGAAGGAAACCGCCTCGTACAAAAATTTCTAACTAGATTTTTGTCATCGTATTGCAACATCTTTTAGGAAAATATTTAGTACAAAATTAAAACTATTTTTTTATTTATTTATTTATTCATACGCTTATTGCAAGAACATTTTGGCTTTTTGGTCAAAGCTGATTGATTTATGATTGTATTTTGAATATATGAATATAAATAATGTAAACTTAGTCCTTTCTTATCATTTATTATATTGGGACGGAGTTTCATGCATGGACTGTTCTTTAGTAAGTTTTTATACACACATACACATACATACATGCACGCACACACACACGCACACACACACACATGCACACACACACACACACATGCACACACACACACACACACACACACACATAAATAATACATGTTCGAGTTGTTTAACCTCCTTCGTATTCCTCTGATGTTATGTGACTGAGGGGACCTACAGCTTTACGTGGAATCCGAATCATTATACCGCGCGAGGAAGATCAAGAGAAACATCTTAATCTGGAGTTCCAGCCAAGACTCGAACCCAGAGCTTTTAGGCTAGCATACTGGTTATTTGTAATAATAATGAGCGAAGAGGGACAGAAACTAGCACAGCGCTCAGACCAAACGAATGTGAGCCATTGCGCTAACTTCTGGATTATTACCAGCACAGCGAGAATCGAACATTCGACCTCAGTATCTTCACTTCGCATATAGAGAAACGGTTTTACCCACTGAGCCTCGAGTGCTGTCTTACAGACGCGCAGGTTTGTAAGTTTTATGCAGTATTTGTGACTGACTCTGTTAAAAATTACGTTTAGAAGAACCTTATTTATTGTATACCGTAAATTAATTAATTTGTTGATGGAAAAATCAGAGCAAAATGTCAGGATAAAATTTCAGAATTTTAGTATATACACAGGGTTAACAAAAATAAATAGACACCTTCAGGTTTTTTTCCATAGTTTTTGATTTGATAATAAAAGTCAATAAATAATAACAGATTTAATGAATCAATATATTTAGAATGATGTGGCTTTCCCCTTTTCATTATGTCAACCTGACACACGTTCTGACATTCCATTAATGACTTTTTGCCATTTGTTCTTGACGACGATCATCCAGGTGTCTATTTATTTTTGTCAACCTTCTGTACACGTAACGCGTGTTTCTTTAACGAAACTAAAGATTTCATCAGTTTTAGGCAATGAAACAATAACACATTTTAATTATAAGACTTAATATAAGTGTAAGAATTAAATGCGGCAGTGTTATGCAACCTTTTTTTTAACATTTCAGAAGTCTTTCCTGGGACTTGATGAAATCGTCTGATGTTACCCAAAACATAATCAGTGAAGGGTCGTTGAGAAACAAAGAGTTTATTTAGATGTTTTACTCAACTTTACAGTATAAAAACAAGTTATTTTAATATTTAATTTCTGCGCACGTAAATGAATATTAAAATAATTTTATGTAAATTTACGTGTTTATGATTATTATTATTATTATTATTATTATTATTATTATTGTTGTTGTTGTTGTTTCAGGAAATGCATTAGGGTAAAATGAAAATAAAAAAATGTATTAATATTGTCCTTTACTCACCCACTATATCAAGAGACAAAATCAAATATTTTGGGACGATTGCCGAAAACAAATCCCTTTTTTTTTTATTGCCACGAATGTCGTAGTTCAAATATCTAAGCTTAATATATCCCTAAAGTGCTGGGATTTGGGCTGGGATATCCCATTTACCAAAAATACCAGCGCCTTTAGCTCAGTGGGTAACACCGTTTCCCTGTAAGCGAAGACACTGAGGTTGGGGGTTAAATTCCAATGGCGCCGGTAATAATAAACTAGGGTTTAAGAGCAATGGGCTGTATTAATTGCCCTGAGCGCTGTGCTAGTTTCTGGTCCTCCTGACTGATTATAATTATTTATTATCTACATAAATCTTTCATATATATATATATATATATATATATATATATATATATATATATGTATATATATCTGTCAGTGATTCTGCACGTCGGTCTCTTTTTATGCGGAGGTCAGACTGGTGACCCCGCTTCAATATATAATTATATATATATATATATATATATATATATATATAATTATATATGAAAAGGACAAGAAAAACACGAAGTCCGAGCGCTTTCGTAATATATTCATATCTTCAGGGACAAGAAAGAAAGAGACAGAATTTACCAAGTAAATGAGTTAAATACACAAGCGAAAAAATTCCCCAATAGGCAACTCAATTTAAAAAACAATAAAACAATCTAAAGATTTTTTCTCCCCAACAGATAACTTAATCTAAAGGCTACTAAATTATTGAATACATAAAAACTATATAAAGGAAATTAGACAATTAACATGTACACAAAAAATTATAGCAGTTTTTAGAAATAGTATTTAATTAAATAGGCAATTAAGTGGCAAGAATCTAAGAAAAAAAAAAACATGGTGCAATCGTCGGCACGTGCTCTTCCAGAATACTCCGTTACCTATTGGGGAAGCGAAGAATTCCCCAATAGGCAACTCAATCTAAAAACAATCTAAAAATTTTTCCCAATGGATAACCTGTTCAAAAGTCTACTAAACTATCGAGTACATAAAGACTATATAAAAGGAACAATACAATTAAAATGTACACATAAAATGGTAACAATTATTAAAATAATATTTATTTAATTAAAGCAAACAATTAAGTGGCAAGAATGCGGTCAAAATAATACACCACCTTTCTAACAATGTACGAGTCTAATTTATAAAGCCCAGGGCTAATATTAAGAACAAAATCAGCATTATTCTTGATCACATTCGATTCAATTATATTTCTATTAACATTTTTTTTAAGGTTATATAGCTATTTGCATATACACTGTAACTGTACATAAAGTTAATTATTACTGTATTATTATGCATCTTCTCAAATAACAAAGCCTTACAACTCGCATAAAATGCACAGTTCCACGTCTTGTCAGGCAAACAATTTTAAGCCTGACGTCTCTCTTTGAAACATGTTATGATGTAAATCTTATGATTTATTTATAATGTTATAAAGTCATTTGGATATTCACTATATGTAAAGTTAATTAGTATTTTAATTGATTTATTACTTTGTATCCACCGAATAACCAAGTTTTTAATGTTCGAAGTCAGGCAAATTTGTATCTGCCTGACGACTTGTTGCTGTGCCAAATATATGTTATTATCTTGAATTACTAAACATTTAAAAGCAATATTTGCATATCATACTGGCAGTTGGGTATTTCTATATATTCTACTTTTGCATAGTACAGTAAATTTTAGGAAATTTAATACACAACATATGGAAAGTGTTCATTTTATATAAAATCTGTCACATCTGCGTCGAAACAGAACTATTGGTATGACATCACGTGGTGACGTCAACGCGTTGCATGCGAGGTGATACGACATTTTGAATGATGAAATCTTGTGGGATGAAGATAGTTTAAACCAGGCTGAAAACCTTTATGCAAAACTAGATGACTTTTTATTTATGTTTTATATTTGCTGCTTTGAAAAATTACTTAGCAATGCTGAAAAACTATTTGATGTTTTACAGTGCAGGATAGTGGACGTGGAATTTGCAAAAAAGAAAATTAATTAATTTATTAGTTTTCTGGAAGGAAAAATCAATGACAAAAGTTATAATGAAATTCTTAAAAAGACACGTGACATAGTAAGTTGTCCGACCATTCCTCCCCCTACTAAGAGACTCGGAGGAAAAGTGACAGACTTTAAAGAAATTTACTTTAGCATTCTGAATACCTCTGTAACAGCCTTGAAGGAACGATTTGAATGCATTCAGGAGTTCTCATATTTTGAGCTGTTGTTGTTGTTGGTGGTTAGCCGATCAGCCCACCCTGATCGAGTAAGCCGGCGGCACGCAGGTAACCGATCGCCCTCTCCGGAGTGGACCAGAGGTTCAGCGCACTAGTGATGTTGTGTTGTGTTCGTTGTTGTGCTAGAGCGGTACAGTCTGTCATAATGTGTTCAATTGTTTGTGGTGTTTCCTGGCACAGGTGGCAGGTGTCATCCGTGAAGTTGTCTAGTCTGTGTTTATATGTCTGTAAGTTGGGGTGATGTCCACATCGGAATCGTGCTAAGTTAACTCGATCCGATCTGCTCACGCTGGTCTCTGACCTATCAATAGGTGGTGGTTTCGCACCTAGGACCACATTCGGACCGAGTCGTGTCAGCGCTTTGTGGGTTAGGTGTGTGTGTATGTGTTTTCTGTATTGTGTGATGTCTGTGGGGCGTGGTATGGAATGGAGTATTTCGTTATAATATCTCTCTGGTGTTACCTTAATGGTGCGAGGTGTTGGTGCATGATTGTATATGTAGTGGCAAGGGTGTTGTGGGTTAGTTGTCGCTGCTGCCATGAATTGTGTTCCCCTCATGTCTAAATGTTCCCTAACTTTCAGTATTTTTATTTCTGTGTGCAGGTGTTCTATTGGTGTTCTTTGAGTACATCCTGTAATGATACAAATTGCGTTGTTTTGTATTGTCTGTAAGGTGTTTATGGGTGTGTTCGAGATAATGAGTGCCAAGCATGGGCTAGCATAGTCCATAATTGAGAGAATACATTGTTTGTATGAGTGATGTTGTTTCCTGCTGGTGTTCAAAGTTTGTGCCTGTTAGTACCCTAAGCGTGTTAAGTCTTGACGTACATTTGTTTTTAATGTCCTGAATGTGGTTTGCAAAAGATAATGATGTGTTGTATGTGACCCCAAGTATTTTGGTCCTGTGAGTGTGTAGAATATTGGTGTTGTTTAGTGTAATCTGTGGAGTTATCTGGTGTTCTTTTGTGTTGCTTGTTAGCAAGGCGATGGTTGATTTTGTGGGCGCTACTTTGAGTCTATTGTGTGTGAGCCAGTCTTGTATACTGTTTATGTATGTTTGTAAGTTATTTGTGGCGGTGTCGATGTTGTTGTGGGTGGATGTTAGAGTGATGTCATCTGCATATGATGATAAGGTAAGCTTGTTATCTATGAGTGTTGGAATGTCATGCATGTATAAGTTGAACAGTGTTGGTGAGAGAACAGAGCCTTGAGGGACCCCGTTCGGAAAAAGTTTGTCTTTGGATGACTTGCCATTAAATGTGACATGTGAGTGTCTTCCTTAAAGGTAGTTGCTCAGCCACCTTTTGGTGTTATTGTGCATGTTTGTGTTGAGTATTTTGTTTATGAGAGGGAAGCGTGGGATAGCATCAAATGCTTTACTAATGTCTATTGTTGCTAATAGTGTACGTTGAGCTGGTTGTCTGGAGTTGATGCCATCCATGATGTGCTACGTGAGGTTAGTGAGTAATGTCGTGGTTGAGTGGTGAGGTCTGAATCCATGTTGAGTAGGCGATAGTGGTATGTGTGGGTTGGTGATTTGTAAGATTAGTCTTTCTGTTACTTTGGAAGGTGTGCATAGTAAAGTAATGGGTCTATAGGAAGCTGGTTCTGTTGGATTTTTGTTTGGTTTGAGTAGTGTAATAATTTTACCTTGTTTCCATATGTCAGGAATAATACAGTGTTGGTATGAATATGTGCTGAAGTTTGTGAGAGCTAGTATTCCTTGTGGGCTCAAGTGTTTAAGGTGTATGTGAGATATGTTGTCTGATCCAGTAGCCTTCGAATTCTTAATTTTTTTGATGATCTTGGTGGTCTGGTTTGTATTGAAGGGTGTAATGGTCGTGTCGAGTCTGTAGGTTTTCTTGTGTCTGGCTGTTTGCCTGTATGTGTGTTTCTGGTTGTTTTCTCTGTTTAAGTGACTTATCTTTGCGTAGTGATTAACTAGAATGTTAGCTTGTTGTGTATATGTTGGGATATTATTTTGGCTGGGACAGATAGCCGCGTGTGAGGTGTGAATGCCGCTGTTAGAGTAGGTAATGCTGTTTATAGTCTTGTATAGCCTGGATGTATCTGTGGAGTGGTTTAGTGTTGTTATGAATTCCCTAAATGTTTCTGTTTGTTTTTCTTTCTTGTATCTGCTGTTTTATGACTTCTGTGTGTGGTGTTTGTGTGTTATGTTTGAAGCTGTTACGTTGCCTTATGAGGTGGGCTATTTCTCTAGTGTAATTTGGGTTGTATTTCCTAATATTGCCCTTGGGTATGTATGTGTTTGCATTATTGATGATCTGATTAAATGTCTTGAGTGTTGTAGTGATGTTTATGATGGGTGTGCTGTTTAATGTGGCGAATTGTTCCTCAGTCTGTATTTTGAACTGTTCCCAATCAGCTTTCTTGTAATTTTCTTAAGTGTGCCTGACACCAGTTTTTTTTCTGTTCTCCAGTGTGTATGTGCTGCTAGTGAGTGGGAACAGAACGTTATGTCTGGGGAGGAGTTTGAGTATCCTGCTTGATGTGGTATGTGTGTATGTTCTTCTGTATTGTTAAGAATGAAGAGGCTGTTTAGTTGTGTGGCTATGTTGGCGCCTCTGGTGTTGCTTTGGTTGAACAGGTACCAACTAGTGTCTTTAGCGTTGAAGTCTCCTCCTAAGATGACATTAGTGAGAGAGGCCAGACTGTGTAACTGTAGATTGTAATTGGCTGGCACCTCAGGTGAACTATCTGGTGGGATGTAAATGTTGATTAGTGTGGTGTCGTGTTTTGCGCGTGTTTTAATGTTAACTGCCTGTATTTCTATCGTGTTATCTGCTTGGATTGTGTTTGTAATATTTTGGGTGGCATCAGTGTAGCTAATGCTTTTACGTATGTAAGTGATGAGTCCACCCCCGTTACCCCAAGTACGATCTTGACGGATCGCCGTGAAGTCAGGGATGGTGGTGTTTTGTATGTGCGTTTTAGTTTTGTTTCTTGTATAAGTGCTATGTGAATGTTTTGTTTGTGTACGAATTCCCTAAGCTGCATGATTTTGTTTGTGAGGCCATCTACGTTGTACTGTAATATGTTAATATTATGCTTCTGTATGTTTGAGCTGTTGAATTCATTAATGTTTGCAGTATATAAAGAAAATTTCCCCCAAAACTTAATAGAAGCACTTGAATATAAGTACAGTAATCTATTTGACATAAAAGCTTTAACGTCAGAATTAAAATACATCTATCACAACTCCGATTTTTGTCAGTGCAAACACGCAAAAGAAATTTTAAAGCTTTGTCTTGACCTTGGACTTACAAAAGCCTTACCTGAAACGATCAAATTAATTCGGCTCCTTTTGACAATCCCTGTAACCAGTGCGTCAACGCTAAGTTTTTCAACGCTTAATAGAATAAAGACGTACTTACGGAATACCATGTCAGAGGAAAAGCTGTCTAGTTTAACAAGAATTGCCATAGAGAAAGAAATTGTAATATCGCTAGAGAAGAATAAAATGTTGCAACAAAGTAATTGAAGAATTTGCATTAAAACCAAGAAGATTGGAGTTCATGTATAAATAAATAAGGTAAGGCGATGTTTTATTTCCTAAATTTATACCAGTTAAAAATATTCTAATTATCATACATAATACATATCAAAGTGAAACAAGTATCAAATTATACAGTATATATATTATATACACACACACACAGTATATATTGATGTTAAACAGTATATATAATAAATAAGTCCTGCCTTGTGGTGCTGAATGAATTAGAAACTTTATCGCTATTTCATCCTTTTTTTTATATTTTGTTTCTCAATTTTAATGAAAGATAATTAATTGTTTCGCAATTGCAAAATGCGTTAAAACGCATAAATTTATTTGTCCTTCTTTGATGTTCAAAGGGCGTGACAAAATGTAAAGGGATTATTTATTATTTCTAAAATGTATATGAGCTATCATTAAAGAAAAATGAAATTTGTTTCACATTCTTAAGAGCTTAGGAATTAACTCATATGCAAGTTTAACGCGTACAGTCTATACATACATTCATGTTTAATTTTTAGAGAGAGAGAGAGAGAGAGAGAGAGAGAGAGAGAGAGAGATCCACAAATAATATCTAAATTAAATAGTTTTAGAAATTTAAAAAAATGAGCAAGTTTTTATTTTATATTGCAAATTGCATAATATCGTCTCCTTTCATAAATCTATATTTCTCACACTTCGTGGGAATGGCAAGGTATTTATATGTAATACCACTAATTAATTAAAGACTCATACCAGTCCTCAACACCTCAAACAAATCTGTCTATAAATGACAGTGGAAGAAAGTACTTTATCTCAAGCAAGAATTGCAAAAGGAAAAGGGCATAATTTCTGAGTCACATTTTCTACGTCACATTCAGACGAGTTTTTAATAAATATAAACTTTCCATTCAATTATTATACAAAGCTAAGACAACTGACCAGTAGCTATTAGTTGTCTGTCTTTACAACCATTTCAATTAATCCATTACGCTTAAAATATACTACGAGGAATTAAAGAAACTAACTGTGGGAACGCGATAAATAAGCTTGGAAAAAGTAGCTATTGGCAATCTTGAAAATGTGACTCCGAAGGAGATACTCTACAGTTCGTATATGCAAATTTGGAAAGGGCAGTGAAAGCAAATATTAAAACGGACAGAAAGCACGTTCCTAAAGGAGACTACAGGGCGTTCCCACACTTCATAATGTTTGCACATGATACATGTGTGTCCTCTTCTTGCAAAGATGTTTATTCAGCTAAGGACATTTAAAACAGAATTTATCAAAGTAATGAAATGGTTGACCTCTAATAAACTCTCTAAATATCAATAAAGCAAATTTCATGATTTTTACTAATAAACAAAGTGTGTATTTTGATGAACTAAATGTTGATGAAATCGCTGTAAAGAAATATATTGTAACAATTTGTTGATGTAATGTTTGACAAGAATTTGCAGTAGAATAATCATGTAAATTATATCTCAAAATAGATTTTGAGGAGCGTTGCTATAATGTTTAAATTTAGACATGTAGCCCCTAAACAGGTTTTATTAACTTTGTATCATACCCTTGTTCTTCCTTATATAAATATGGGGGAATTCCGCTAGCAAAGCTTTAAAGAGTATCTTTCTCATCCAAAAACGAGCAATAAGGTTATTATCTGATGCTGATTTCCATGATCATTCAAGGGCATTCTTTAAAGAGTTAAAACTATTAAAGATCAAAGATGTAATCGAAGTGTCACATTTTATTTTCATTAAGAAAAGAGAACAAAATCATTAACTTGTACGAAAATAAATATTTTGTAACTCATCAAGAAATTCATTTATGTCAGACTAGAAATAGATCAAAGCATGTTATTCCTCAATTTCAATTTAGATGTCTTTCATCTCGGAAATTACCCATTTTCATTGGGTTGAAACCATGAAATGATTTAAATGCCGATATAAAAAAATTCAAACGTAAATTCGTTTAAAAAAGTTGAAATCTCGATTAATAATGAAATATTGTACTAATAAAAAATAACTCCAATTCACAGTACAGGGTTGTGCATAACCTTTTGCTAAGGGAGTACAAACCAAAGTAAACAAATATACAACAAAAAATAATATACTGCTTGAAAGCTTTATTCAAAGTGAATACCAAAACGTATCAATATCTCGTATGTTTGTCAATACTCTCATGCACAGCTTTCAGATGTTAAGAGTATGATTTCAGTAAACGTCCAAACAAATCTCTGTCATGTTCAAGTTCTTGAAATATAGTTTGAATGTGTTGAAGGAAGACCTCTTGAGAATATCGGTTGAACTCAAGGTTCTGTAGCATCAAATATCCCACTTCGTCGTTGAAAATCGCTCCAAAGTGTTCTACTACGTTCAGATCAGGGAATTTCCCGGTTATTGAGTTCAAATGTTCAATCAAAGAAATCAATCCCAGAGTCTCTCAGAAGTTGTTAGGTGGCATTTGCACGGTGGCATGAGACACTATCATGAAGATAAACCACTTCTTAGGTGTCTATTACATTTTGTGGATCCGAAAGAAATGGAATGACATTTTCTGTAAGAATAGTTTCTCGATAATATGCACCATTCCATGAAGCGTCTTCTTTGATCAACCATATCATTTTGACAGCAGTGAAGCAGGTGAATATCCGAGTGTAACGAGGTTATTTGCAAAACTGTTAATAATGCTCATGGTCTTCAATATTCTCTAAGGAAAGTGACCACACTCTGTCATTTTGATAATTTGGCCAACAGACAGTTCAAACAAAGAATTTAATTCATCACTTGGTGCCAGGTGCGTGAAATCATCTTCATCCCACAGACGCGGATATCGTTGAGTCTTTGACCGGTCAACAGTCTTCTTTCGCATCTCCATAGATGATTTTGGCAATTTGAGTGCAACTTCGCCGCTTTTTGCCACTACTTTCAGTCACAATGTCTTTGCTCTCCTGCGACAGTTTTACGGACCTACCTTCGCCAAATTTTGTAAAGCATGATTTGTATCCCTTCTTCCAATTGTCAGTCACCGATCTTTCACTACGATGAAGCTTTTGGGCGATCCATTTCCAACTGATGAGAGTTGCACTTGTTTCCATTGCTTCTCGATGGGTATTCATTTGCTCGAATTCAGTCTAACACACGTTGTTCTTCGCTATCTTCAACGACACCAGCCATCGTCATCTTCAGTTATTAATCTCAAATCACAATGAAATCATCTATTAAAATATGTATAACACATTTGCTTTGGCAGTCCAGTAAAGTTTGCATCAGCGATGTAGTCGAGACCACCAATGACCGAGACCGAGACCAGAAAAAAAGGCCTCGAGACCGGTCTCGGGTCTTACTTCACTGGTTTACACCCCTCTGGCAAAAAGTTATGAACAACTCCGTATTATTCCATTATTTGTATTAATATTATTATTGTTACATAATAAATTATAATTTATTATTTGCATTTTTGTATTATTATAGCATAACAAATTCTAATATTGCATTTTTGTATTATTGTATTATAACAAATTCTAATATTGCATTTTTGTATTATTGTAGCAAAACAAATTATAATATTGCATTTTTGTATTATTGTAGTATAACAAATTCTAATATTATATTATTGTAACGTAACAGATATTGTAATATTCTACTATTTATTTTATAAATAAATTTAGAAATATAAATAAATAAAAAATTAAATATTTTCACAGTGATTTTAATGACTTTACAATGATTTAAATTTATTGTCTAATTTTTATCTATTAGTTTGTTTACATATTTTAAATTAATTAATACTTCTTATTCATGATTTATATATTATTAATCATAACGTCCTAGGAAGTGATGGGATCACGTGAAGATCAGGGCCCCCAGTCTTCTTTAGTTAGCCTTATAAGGCTAACTAACAAAAATATCACGACCTAACCTAACCAATCGATAGGTCAACTGTACGCCTTGACGATTGGTTAGATTAGGTCGTGATATTTTCATTAGTTAGCCTTATAAAGCTAACTAAAGAAAGCTGGGGGCCCTGATCTTCAGGTGATCCAAGTGATGTTTTATATTCAGTTAATTTGAGAGCCGAGTAAAGCCAAAAACTTAAAGGCCAAATTAAATATAATAAGTTAAATTAACAATTATTTATTTATGTTAAAATTATTGTAGCAACAAAAAATTGTAAAATTGTAATATTTATTGTGTAAATATTATCGAGATTATCGAGATGGTGTATGAAAATAAGTTATCATATTTTTATTAATGTCTATTTCATGAACTTTCATCATTAAAATTTTGAAATATTATACAACTTTAAAGTAAACATAAGGAGCTATTGAAGAATAGGGACCCCAGCCTTCTTTAGTTAGGCTTATAAGGCTAACTAACGAAAATATCACGACCTAACCTAACCAATCGTTAGGTTAACTGTACGCCCTTGACGATTGGTTAGGTTAGGTCATAATATTTTCGTTAGTTAGCCTTATAAAGCTAACTAAAGAAGGCTGGGGTCCCTATTCTTCAATAGCTCCAAACATAAACGTAATGTTAAGGTTGTTTAACCTCCTTCGTAGCATCTAAGGTCACATGACGGAGGGGACCTACAGTTTTAAGTGAGATCCGAACCAGGGAGTGCTACATAATCTGGACGCGGAAGGCTACCCCAACCCAATGCGCTTAACTTCGCTGATCGAGGGAAACAGTGTTACGACACTAGCCTCGACATAGCCTTGAAGCATTTTACAGACCTACAAACCAAACTCAGGAAGTTGATGACATTGTGGTTCAGAAAAAAATGGATATAATAATAGAATATTAATTAGGAGATTTAAACCTGCCTCATATAGACTGGAGCTTTTTAGAAGGTATAAAAGAGAAAGCAACTTCTTCATTGAATGTTGTAATTATCACTTCCTAATGCAGTTTGTGGATAAACTGACTTGGAATCAAGCAATCTTAGATTTGGTTCTGCCTAACGATTATAAATTATTAATGAATTCACAATAGTAGAGCCATTAGTGAATAGTAACCATTCTATTATACATTTTGAGAGAGAATTAAACTGGGATCTAATCAACATTGATCTTTTACTTCCTTCTTCTCAAAGGACGACTATAGTAAATTTAGAATGCTGTTAGGATCAGTTAAGTGGGACCAAGAATTTGCCAAGAAAAATTAAATTGAGATGTGGGCTAGATTCAAAGAAATTGCAAAGGATATATACAACAGATGTATTCCCTTTAGAACTATCAGGAGTGATATTAGAAAACCCTTAGGAAACCTTTGTAGTGAAATAAGGAAACAGCTAAAATGATTAAAAACAAGAAAAATCGCTTATAGAATTTAAAAGTAGTAATAGCTAGGTAGATTTAGGTGATTACGGGCAATTAAGAAATAGGTTAAATAATTTGATTAGGAAGAACAAATGACATGGTGAAATAAATCTTGCTAGAAATATTTATAAGGATAAAAATTAATTTAGTTTTTATAAATATATTAATAAACAACAGGATAGGATTGGCTCAGTAGAACGTGATGGTAAAGGATGTTTTAAAATGATGAAGAGTATTTTTAATAAATATATTAGCTGTTTTTACTGATGAAAATTTGGGTAACTTTGATTTTGAGTATTTAGCTTCTTTAAATTCGAACATTCTTGGCATATTAGGATCGATGATATTATGTAATTGACACAATGAAAGCGAATAAAGCCGCTGGTCCTGATAACATTTATCCTAGGATTCTGAGGGAAGGGAGGATATCTTAGCTGAGGCACTAGCTATTTGATTGCTCAGGTCTATTAATTAGGCAAAGATACCCGATGATTAGAAACAAGCAAATGTAGGACTCAATTACAAGAAGGGCAGTAAAAAGTAGGAAGGAAATTATAATCATCATCACCGGTAGGGAAGATATTAGAAAGCATTATAAAAAAATAGTCATCCAAATAATAGTTATCCAAAAAATAATTATTCAAATAATTTTAATTTTATTTCAAGTTCCCAACATGGATTTAAATCGGGAAAATCTTGTTCATCTAATCTCTCTGACGTTTAAGTTTGTAAATACTTAAACCTATTGTTTTTCGTTAATTCCCAGCCATATCCGAAAACTAAATATTAATTAACCCTATGGTGTGCGAATATTATATATATATATATATATATATATATATATATATATATATATATATATATATATATATATATATATACACGATGCAAACCCACAAGGAAAAAGAAAAATTATTCCAAGGGTTTTTGTATATTCAGAAGTACACCTCGTCAGGGAATGACGCTATTCCCTGACGAGGTTTACTTCTGAATATACAAAAGGCCTTGGAATCATTTTTTTCCTTGTGGATTTGCATCATTCATTCATTTCACGTGTTTAATTGTGAAATTCATCCCATATATACTGTACATACATATATGACGATGAAAATGAAAAGGTCTATTGGCAGACTATAGTCCATATGACAAATATTATTAATACAATGACAGTTCACCTACTAAGGATAGAAATATATACAACTGATTAGAAATAATACTGTAATGTCGAAGTTAAGTGGAGCTACAGACAGACGTTTTCATACCAAGAATTCCATAGCTTAGAGGATAAATGGCAGGACTCATGGATAGCTTGGATAATCTGGTTGGTTAATTTTTTAATTCTTTGCATTAGACTGTATTGAGCACGTCTTGTTACCTCCGGATAGCTCGGGACATTGCGGGTAGCAAACATTTGCGAAGCTGAGCATCTCGGGGGTAATTTATGTAAGAGTCTAAAAGACCTGTTGTACAGCAAATTTAGGGTTCTGCCAGAACCTTTTTTATAATTCACCCACAGTTGCTGTCCGTATATATTACTGCAGAAAGTACGAAAGAGAGTGTCTTTAGCATCACTTGTACAAAATCGAAACTTCCTTATGGTCATATTCGCTTTAGCACACAGGCTTCGAGATTGTTTTCTTATATCCGAGTCATCACTCAAGGAGCTGATAATAGTTTGACCCAAATACTTAAACTCTTGTACTTCCTCAATTACTGCATCATTCATTTTAAACCTTATATCAGCTGGCGATTACAGCTTTTAGGATGAAATTGCATAACCTTAGTTTTTGTAACATTAAAAAGAATATCATGTTTCTGCGAATATACAGTACTTTGCAGACTTTTAGTAGCCGATCCAGACCTTTAACAGAGGGACTTATTAACACCATATTATCGGCATAAACTAAGTTATTTATCCTTGTGTTATCTATACAACATCCCACTGTTGCCTCATTAAGTGAAGCAATTAATCCGTCAAAATGCACATTAAACAGCATAGGGGAGAGCAAAGAGCCTTGTTTCACCCCGCAAGAGGAGCCAAAACACTCGGATAGTACATTGTCCCACCTAACGGTGAAAGATTGGTGGGAATACCAAAATTTCAATGCGTTTAATATGTTCGTGGGAACCGTCCTGTCTTCTAGTTTTTCAAATAAAATATTGTGGTTCACCCTATCATATGCCTGATTAGGAGATGTCCATAGAAAATCATTTAATCGGAGTAACAAGAGTTTTTCTAGTAGTTTCGAGAAGCAGGAAGCGACAGCAATAGGCCTGTAATTATTGCTGGACAGAATGTCTCCGTACTTATTTTTGAACAAGGGCAAGATACGTATATACCCTCATGAACTCTGCTATGAGCAAGCATGGCTGATAGGAGCAATGATATATGCAGACATACTAAGTCATTTGCATATTTTAAGTGCTCATTCGATAAGTCATCTACCCCTGACGCAGAACCAGTATTTAACTCTTTAATTAACCTTTTTACTTCAGAAAATTATATCAAAGTATTTTCCCTTGTCCCTCCCACAGTCGTTTCGCTGCAATCTATCTTAAGATTATCCCTACTCACACTGTTTAGATTTTAGAATGTTAAAGTAGTGGTTTTTCCACAGCTTTGCAATTTCATATATATAATTAGGGGAGGTCGAAATTTTGTATTCTTATTCTACACACTGCTCGGAGTTTCCTTTGGGCCCCTAAACAACATACTGTAATTACACCGCTAGGCGCCTCCCACTACCCGTTGCATATGCCCCCCCCCCCTTTTTAAAATTGAAATGAAATTGAAACCAATTCTTTGAATTAAAAAACCTGATAAATGACAAAGATTAAAGTAAATAATGATATAAGTAAAGTTAAAGTAAGTAAGCCATCTTACTCTCAATGATAACAGACACAAGAAGAGAGGTCAGAGAGCTGGCTCTTCAGCACATCATTCGAGCAAGAACTAGGAACATCAATGCGAGAAATTTTGAGCTGCCAAAAACACTGAACTTTGAAGCAGACGATTATCCTAACATGATCGACTGGGACAACGAAACCATCACCCCTCCACCTATTTTACAGAATCTGACAAATGATGATCTTAAAGTTCGAAATGAACCACTTCAGCTTATTCCTTTTCCCTGTCACAGCCAGGGAGTAGAACATGCTGTAAATGTGGTAACAGAAGCATCACAAGATAGAATTGGTTACGAAAACAGACATAAATTTATTTTGAATGTACTCTAGTCGAGAGAAAAGCTACCTGTGTTCCAATGGAAAGGCCAGTGGTGTCAGTAATTTACGATTTTAAATTTCTTAAGGTGAATATTTTGGTTTTAATATGCTTCAATTAAATTTCTTAAGGTGAATATTTTGATTTTAGTATGCTTCAATTGATTCTTTAGGTAATATACAGAGAAAGATTTCTTATTATATATATATATATATATATATATATATATATATATATATATATATATATATATATATATATATATATATAAATAATAAGAAATCTTTCTCTGTATATTACCTAAAGAATCAATTGAAGCATACTAAAATCAAAAAAAAATATATATATATATATATATATATATAATAAGAAATCTTTCTCTGTATATTACCTAAAGAATCAATTGAAGCATACTAAAATCAAAATATTCACCTTAAGAAATTTAATTGAAGCATATTAAAACCAAAATATTCACCTTAAGAAATTTAAAATCGTAAATTACTGACACCACTGGCCTTTCCATTGGAACACAGGTAGCTTTTCTCTCGACTAGAGTACATTCAAAATAAATTTATGTCTGTTTTCGTAACCAATTCTATCTTGTGATGCTTCTGTTACCACATTTACAGCATGTTCTACTCCCTGGCTGTGACAGGGAAAAGGAATAAGCTGAAGTGGTTCATTTCGAACTTTAAGATCATCATTTGTCAGATTCTGTAAAATAGGTGGAGGGGTGATGGTTTCGTTGTCCCAGTCGATCATGTTAGGATAATCGTCTGCTTCAAAGTTCAGTGTTTTTGGCAGCTCAAAATTTCTCGCATTGATGTTCCTAGTTCTTGCTCGAATGATGTGCTGAAGAGCCAGCTCTCTGACCTCTCTTCTTGTGTCTGTTATCATTGAAAGTAAGATATTCTCTGGGTGGGCAAAATAGACGTTATTTCTGAGGACACGCTCCATAATCATCCGATGCTTTTTATCTAAGCCTTTAAGCAAGTGCATGATATACCAGAAATTAGATGCTCCCTCATTTGCCTTTGAATCAGACTTTATCCAAAACCAGCCTGGAGCGTAAACCAGTATTATAATTTTTACTAGGTCTTGGATGTTTTTGTCTGGATTCCGTTTAGAGACATATAAGCGCAGGATCCTGTTTGCTCGTGTTAGCCATCTTGCATGATGGAGGGCACCTGGGGATCTGGTGGCTAACGCTTGTGAGATGCGTCCAGATTGTATGCTAATGCACATTTCATACATATATTTTTGGTCACTGCTGAAACTTTTAACAATATCGGCCGAAACTTCTTTAATGTTGCCCTCTACAGGGGTATAATCAACTATATCCAGTTTGGTAAAATCCTCTCGGAGTTTATTTCCAAGAAAACCTTTGAAGGTGTTTGGTCCCGAAGTTTTTCCATCAATTGCTTCAAATACGTGCCTGAAGGGCAGTTCGTTTGCATGCAAAAGGCAAATCAGCCATTGTACCGGCCTGTCCAGATATAATTCAATCAATTTTAGCACTCCGCCAATCCTGCCAATGTTCACTGGGGTGCCATCGCATAGCAAAGCTTTGAGGGATTCTTTGCTATTAGAATCAACTATAACAGTTATTATTTCATCTGCAATACAACAAGCAGTTCCGTTATCTGGAGCTATATGATCCATGTAAACATCACCAGGTTCTTTGACTATTACATAATGTTCTTCGTACTCCATTCCCTTCTTCGTCTTAGTTTGATCTTTTCTACCATCAAATCCGATGCCTTCAATCTGTGTGTTCTCTGATTTCACTTTGATTATGTTCTTTTTACCCACACGTATTCTTTCTCTTTCCACGTTTTTCCTATCCAACATATTGGTTTCGTCTAATATTCCCATATCCTTCAAAGCTGCATTTACTATAACTGCAGTAGCTCTGTAACTTACACGGTATCTATCTGCTGTTATTGTTAAGTTATAAATAATTCTGTTCTGATGGTTTTCTCTCAGCTCAAAATCCGGAACAAAGTCAATATCGTCGCTGTCATCATCAATTTCCATGCTCTCATCTTCCATAATATGAAAAGGGTCCAGTTTGCTGGTTGAAGCGACATTCATATCTAGACTTATCTTGGCTCTTCTTTCTAATCCTTTAACTCTATCGTGAGTCCTTTTTCTTGCGGAAGTCGTTACTCTGTCGATTGGTCCTAGTTGGTTTTTTCTTTGTTTCTGCTCACAAAAGACTCCCACTCAATCATTGGAACTCTAATATCACATCTGCAATCCGTTCGACTGATTTTTTTTATCGTAACAAGTACAAGTGCAAATATCAAACATTTCATCGAATGTCTCCATCTTCTGCTGAAAAATGTTGTTCATTTGTTTTAATGGTACTTTATTTAGCTTTGCTGCAGATTCTATCAATCGTTCAACTTTTATAGCTATTCCTTCAAATCCTATATGTGGAAAGGAAAACTTCTCCCAAAATGGCTTCCACATCTTTAGTGACAATTCTCTAACATTCTTTTGCTGTTCTCGAACCTTTCTCGAACATACAGATTCTTTTTTTTTTTTTTTTTTTTTTTTACATAATTATTACATTTATTATTAAATTTATTACATTTAATATTGCATTATTATTTATTACAGAAATTATAAATTTATTATTACATTGGTTATTACATTGTTGTTCATTATACAGAACTTATAAACCGAAAAACGAATGAAAAAGGCGAGAAGGAAACAATCCAGAGACCATTGAGAAATTCGCACCTAGGTTAGATACCGTTCTCCCGACACCGGAAGGACATTTTATTACAGGGTCCCGCTTATAAGTACATTCGCACAAATTAAAACTATCTTCTTGTTCTATATATACAGATTCTAATATTTTGACATAATTACTGCATTTATTATTGCATTTACATTTTTTTTTAACATTTATTATTATTACCTTTACCCTAATTAGGTAATTAGGTGTGAATTTCTCAATGGTCTCTGGATTGTTTCCTTCTCGTCTTTTTCATTCGTTTTTCGGTTTATAAGTTCTGTATAATAAACAACAATGTAATAACCAATGTAATAATAAATTTATAATTTCTGTAATAAATAATAATGCAATATTAAATGTAATAAATTTCATAATAAATGTAATAATTATGTAAAAAAAAATTTAAAAAAATAAAAAATAATAGAATCTGTATGTTTAGAACAGGAAGATAGTTTTAAATTTGTGCGAATGTACTTATAAGCGGGTCCCTTTAATGAAAATGCCCTTCCGGTGTCGGGAGAATGGGATCTAACCTAGGTGCGAATTTCTTAACGGTCGGTCCCTGGACTATTTTTCCCTCTTGTTTTGGTTCATTCGTTTTTCTGTATCCACCCGAGGAGGATGCCAGTGGGCATCGAAACTGTTGTGGAAATAAACTCTGTCTATTAGAGTGGGTTTTCGTTTTCATATTTTGACCTTCACGTAGAAAAAAGTGAAGTTTTTTGCACTTATGTGCAGCTCCAAATTGTCTGGACTATTGTTCAACTCTCCAAAGTACCATCTTGGGATTTCAATGTCTCCAAGATGTGCCAATTCTTTGAGCCAATATTTCCACCTTATCACCATATGATCAGGTAACTCTTGGTCCCAACCAAGTCCAATTTCCCAGAGGCTTAAAACCAAATTTTTTACTTTATTACAAATGGAGCCAGGACTATAAGAGGATCAAAGACCTTTGAAGCCAAACTAAGAGCTGTACGTTTTGTCCACCGTGTCTCATTCTCAGCCAGCTCTACTAAAGATTTCCCATTGAAGGTAAACAAATCCTCTCCTTGCTGCCAAACAATGCCTAGCACATGCAAAAAAATTCACTTTTTTCTTCGTGAAGGTCAAAATATGATAATAAAAACCCACTCTAATAGACAGAGTTTATTTCCACAACAGTTTCGATGCCCACTGGCATCTTCTTCGGGTGTATCTACCCGAAGAGGATGCCAGTGGGCATCGAAACTGTTGTGGAAATAAACTCTGTCTATTAGAGTGGGTTTTTATTATCATATAATGCCTAGCACCTTTGTGTCTATTGCCCACAACTCCTTAATACCAGAATCCTTAATACTTTCTGCTGCATCAGGTACTACACAGGACCGACTCATAAACTGTTGTCACTGAGAATGATTGGTCTGCCATTTTCTAAGCTCCATGCCAGCCTCCCTCATTATAGCTCTAGCCTCCCTGAATATCTGTTTAGCCATTTCTGTATTATCCACGGAACACAGCAAATCATCAACATAAAAATTTTTCCTTATGTGTTCAATAGTGTTATGTAGGATAGACTTCAGAATATTTCTTAAAATGGTACTGCATAGTAGCTGCCAACAGAAATGGACTAGAGCTGAGGCCAAACAACACTGACTTCATTCTATATGTTTGAACCTTAGGTTCATTTTCCAACAAGTCTTTCGTATCCACCCACAGATACCTTACTGCATCTGTCTTCTGGTTTTAACTTTATCCGCAAAAAGCTTTGCTTCACATCTGCAGTCAATGCTACTCTACCAAACCTGAATCTCAGTAACAAGAAAAATAAATCTGCATTTAAATTTGGCCCAGCATCCAAACAGTCATCCAAGGACACACCACCTTTGTCCTTGGCTGAGCCATCAAAAACTACCCTCAGTTTGGTGGTAGTTTTGTCTCGCCGTACCACTGCATGGTGTGGCAGATAATGTGTCTCCTGGCTCACAAGTAGCGTGTAGCGTCATTGGGCAAAGTGTAACGGATCAAGAGGCACATTTCAGGCTTTGTGCAATTGACCTCCCTAAATTCAAAAATGAAAACAAATTTTTTTTTGTGCAAGTGCAACACCTCCTTTTTCGCATGTGAAAATCGTGAAAATTGCTAGTTACCCATAACTTTTGGACACTTACTTTCCTAGGGTTTGAGCTATCATTTGACCCCTTACAATGTACTGCTTTTCAGGAAAAATAGAAAAATTTATTTTTAGAATAAACATATACACTGTAGGTAGGTAGGTAGGTAGACTAGATAGTTTTATTTAGTAAATGATACATTAAAATCTTGTTTAGTTTTGAATGACGGCATAAAGTCACGGGATTTAAGTACTGCTCTAATGTAATCATCTCTTGAATCCTTTCCATACACTGCCCCAGACGCTTCAGTTACCATCCTAACACAGCGTTCTACACCTTGGGAGTGGCATGGTATCCAGACAACAAGGGGCTCTTCAGTGATCTTATCGAGTTGTTCGACAGAGAACTGTTTCGTGAGTGGTGGTTCCATTGTGCACTCCTCCACTGGTGGAAGTAAATCTTTCAAATTCTGAGCACTTTGTTTGATCTTTGGTGGCAGAAATTCTCTGACTTGCTGTTGAGCAGGTTTGGGAGCTCGTCGAATGGTCTTGATTACACCGATGGCCAATTTCCGGTTTGCTTGATCTGCATCTGCAAGCATTGCCAGTAGAACATTTTCAGGGTGAGCCCAATATGCATTTCTTTGGATCACAGGCCATGTGACAGTCTTGCTAGCTAGTGGCAGTAATCGTAGCAGCTTGATTTGCTCCAGGAAATGTTTTGGGCCATATGTGCACCTTGGCTGGCACTTGATGCTAAACCACATGGGTCCATAGTGGCACACGACAAACTGTGTGAGTGAATACAGTTCATCACTTGGCTGCGCCATCGCTACATATAGCCGACAAATTCTGCTGGCAGTTGTAACCCATCTTGCATGGGAGATTGGTCCAGGCTTCTCTCGTAGAAGATCTTCATTAATGACACTAGTCCTTATCGCTTTCATCATTCTGTAGAGGTAGGCTTGCTCACGACTCAATTCAGTAAGGTCAACATCTGGGAGAGTGTGGCCATCAGCAATACACTGAATTCCTCTAGAGGAAAGTGGCAAACT
The DNA here is from genome assembly GCA_023014485.1 of Bathynomus jamesi. Taxonomy (NCBI): domain Eukaryota; kingdom Metazoa; phylum Arthropoda; class Malacostraca; order Isopoda; family Cirolanidae; genus Bathynomus; species Bathynomus jamesi. The sequence continues at coordinate 251,399 of JAJOZX010006169.1, forward strand.
TTCACATGTGGCCAAAGCTTTGCCAATTGGTCCTTTCCATTGAGTTGCAGATTTTGTTGGGCCGATGAGTTCCTTGCACAAGTGGCGCAGTGGGAGTTCATTTAAATGCAGACTACAGATGAAGCAGTGCAAAGGGTGACCCAGGCGGCACTCTAGCAAGTGTATTGCTCCACTTCTGTGCCCTGTGTTTGTGGCTGTGCTGTCAGCTCCCACTGCAATTATCTTGTCTGCAGTACCCATTTCTTCAATCGCATTTTGAGGTCCATCCGCAATGAGAGTGCCAGTTCCTCGTTCCAGTGTCAGATGGCTTAGATAGAAGGTTCCAGGCTCTCCGACCAGCACATAGTGGTCCTCAACTTTCTTTGTGCTGTACCATTTGTTCCCCTTTTTCTCTTTGACAAGTGTCATGTCTTTCCGCCCATCAAAAAATAAAGCAGTGACTTCCACATCGTGGTAAGTTACTGCTTCCTTCAGATCCCTCCGTACCTTCTGCCGTGCTCTCCATACTTTGTGGTGGTCAATTACGTTTATCTGATCATCAGAACTAACGATGCCATAGTCAACCAATGTTGCAGTGCTGATAGCTGCAGCAGCCCTGTTCGATACACCATACCGGTCAGCTTCCAAAGCAACAGTGGGAATCGGTGTGATGTTCCTGTCCTCCTGGGCACTATCACCCATCCACACATCACCAACGCTTTCACCACTGGAGTCTGCTTCTTCTTGAGCTGATTCGACCACATCTGCAGACGATGCTACCTCTTGCCGTTCCGTTTTTCTTCTATTCTCTTCTTCTTGTCTTTCTTGCATCCGATCCTCTCTTGACTTCCTTTTCTCCATCATCTGAGTCACATTCGTATCCACCTGACTGATCTGCATGATCCGCGTGGTTCTCTGGTCGATCAGAAAGGCATGCTCTCGTCGTGGAACTTTCATTTCTTTTTCACAGTGGCATGCAGACAGATCATCGCATTGACAGACAGCTATGTCAAACAATTGATTCAGGCTTTCCTCGAACTTCTTGGTTTTTGTGGCCTGCTTGCCTTGCTTCGATGCTTGTGAGCCTTTTTCCATCAATCGGAGCAGCTTGGTCTTCACATTCTTGATTGGCTGTGATGGAATGTTAGCACGATTCCAAAGGTCAATGAGTGTTTGGCATACCTCCGGAAGAATCTCCCTGTTGCTGGTGTACTTGTTCTCCTTCAAGAAAAGGAAATGCCTTGCAACTTGTATACGGGTTGGAAGTTCAGACAGAGGAAGCTCTGATAGTGGAGAACCAAAGACAATGTGGCTGGCAGATCCCCATGTTCTTTGCGTGCTCATTGTACCAGCAAAACTCAACAAGTATCATACAGGAACACTGAAACAAAAACACAAACGTATAAATAAAAATTATATATGATAATGAGTATATATATAGGCTTGGTTTATTGGTAAACAATAAGTTTACAAATATATATATATATAAATATACTGCACACACATATGTATTATGTATATAAATATCCATAGGTATATATATACCCTAAGACATATAACAAACTTATAAACAGGGCCGGATTAACCATTAAGCAAAATAAGCCCGTGCTTAGGGCATCAAGGGAAGGGGGGCACCACAGAAATTTTCCATTGTCGGATTTACCATGGATTTATTATACTATTATAATCGCGGCTTATAGCCTATAAGCTGTTGAAAACTGAATTATATATATTCATATATAGTATTTATTTTTTTTCATTGTTTGAATTTGTAGTGAACAACAACCCTTTTGAGAGAATAAATATATTTCGTTGTAATCACACACTTTACGCTTTGCGTTATTATTTTGTTTATATCAAATCTTTGAGCGCCATATTAAAAATACATATAGATTAAATATTTTCGTGTGCTATAGTAAATGTAAAAACAAGATTCAGTCATGCTGAACTTTAGAAAATAATTGTAGAAGACAATATTGAGTGTGCTTTCCCAAATGTAGAAATTGCCTTTCGTATATTTTTAACATTAATGGTCACAAATTGCTCAGCTGAGCGTTCATTTTCTCAGTTGAAGTATATTAAAAATACCAACAGAACAACTATGCAACAAGGCAGGCTGGATGCCTTATCTCTACTAAGTATAGAAGCAGATGTGTTACGTAAGATTAGTTTTGAGGATCTGATCAAAGACTTTGCAATTAAAAAAAGTAGGAGAAAACTTTTCAAATATAAATGAAGTGCAAGTATACAAAAATAAACATTATTTTCCATCTTACTGTAAGTTTTGTTTCATTTCAAAAAATAAAATTTTATTTTATGGTTTATTTTTGTTTATATTTTGAATTACATATATATGGGGCACCAAAATCTTTTAAGTGCTTAGGGCCTCTAAAGGTCTTAATCCGGCCCTGCTTATAAACAATGTAAAACACAACAAAACAAAGAAATGTGTATAATGTATATATCACAAAAGGCACCTTTCGTTAGTACCTTGGGGTTTTTGAACACCCCATCCACAGAAAAAATACTTGTTTCTCTCAAGCGAGCTAGCGTAGAACTAAGAAATTCCAGGGGGATGACTCACTGAGAATAATTAGAAAGCTGCCAGAAGTACCACGTCAGTCAATGTTGCCAACTGTAATTAACAAGAATTTTGTATTTTTACATGCGGAAAAGGAGGTGTTCTGCTTGTTGCAGAAAATTTTTGATTTCTGAAATCAGCAAGGTTGATTGTACAAAACCTGAAATGTGCCTCCAGATCGCTCATGACGCTACACGCTACTCACCAGCTCACCTTTCACCCTTTCAGCATAGCCCTCCTTCACATAGCTTAGATGGCCTCATTGTATTCAATTAACAACTCATTTTTTCTTAGCCTGTGCAATGAAGTCTCCAACCTCCTATTAGCTAGCTGAAGGTTTGAACTGGGTTTGCAAGAATCCTTCCAAGGGAGGACAACTTCATAGCAACCATCTCTAAACCCAGTCCCTTTTTCAAATTGCTCTAAAACATCACTGTTCACTGTACTCGCCTGCTTCTCCTGTTTGTCCTTTATGCCAGTGGATTCAAGTTCCCAAAAGGCTTTCAAATGCCTTTCTAAACCAAGGCTGTTCTCCTCAATCTTAAAAAAAAGCGCTTTAACCTCCATTTCATTGCAATAACTACCATGTAGCATCCAGCCTAGCTTACTTTCAATAGCTACCGGACCTCGAGATGTGCGGACAATATTACCAGTGATGAAGTCCCAGTAATAGTCAACTCCAATCAAAAGACTAATATCTTCTGTTCCTTCAAACTTTTATTGCCCAAATTAATTCCTTCAACTTGCAATTATTGGACACATGCCTTATCTAAACAAGTAGTGTTTCGAGCACAAAGTTCCTCAATCTCTACAGCTTGGACCTTGATAGTGGGACCTTGTGGTAACAACCCTTAACCAGAACTTCTACCTTCTTAACTTTGGTTCGGTTTTGAACGGAACCCCCAAACCCAGAAATTCTTAAATTTTCCCTCTTAAGTTCTTTAAACTTCAATTTTCTGGAAATTCTGGTCTTAATAAAGCTACACTGGCTACCACTATCAAACAACGCTCTTACAGTAGCTTCTCCATCATTCCCAATTAATAATGTTGCAGCTGTTTGCAATAATCCCCCTTTACTTTTACTCCCTTTCATAGCAGTGGCATGTGCCACTGCTGTCTCTACTTCTGGGGTAGGACTACTAGGAGTGTTTTCACACAATAATGGCTGATGCCGGACATGGCATTTTTTGCACAAAATTTAAACTTACAAAACCTTGCTCTGTGGCCTTTCAAAAAACATTTAAAACATGCTGTGGACTTAGTTACCCTGTCCTTTCTCTCCTCAACAGGTAAAGCCTCAGCCACCTCACATTTATATGACTTGTGGTTGCCTTCGCAAAATATGCATTCCTTGATTCCCTTTAGTTTATTCTCAGAGGATGCATGTAGAGCTGACACTGTACCTGGGCTATTCCTTTTTGTAGAAACTTTGGTGCTGTGCCTGCCTTTGTCCCCTTGTTTAACATCCCACTGTGCAAACTCAATTCACTCTCGTCTTGCTAATTCTGTGCCTAAAGACTTAACATCTGCTGAAGGGGGATGTACACATGTTCTGTAGAGTGTCCCCTACTTAATTCAAGCAAAATTGAGCTAGGCAATTTAGACTCCAGTATAGTGACCAACATTATACCATACCTTTCCATTCCTACACCCAAGTTGTCCAGGGACCTAGTTCTAACTTCAAGTTCATCATATAACTGTCGTAACTCCTTGACACTATTGGGATTATTAACAGGAGGTATAGCTAAAAGTTCGCGGAGGTGGCTTTTAATTAAGATCTCTGGCTTACCAAATCGTTTCTTTAATATATCCTAAGCCACATTATAATTAGCCTCTGTTAATGCTAATCCTGCTATTGTCTTTGCTGCCTCTCCTTCCAAGAGGGACTGCAAATAATTAAACTTCTCCACCGCACTTAACACTTGACTAGAATAAACTGCTGATTGAAAACTGTATGCCCATCCTTGCCATTCCTGAATACTCCCAGAAAATGTTTTGAGTACAAGCCTCGGTAATTGAACTGCAGATCTGTTAACCTTAACTTCACAAACATTATTTGTTGAGGGTTGTGTTTCATTATTAGACCTGGTCTCCAACTATACTGAGCTGTTAAACTCTTTTTCTCTGTGGCATACTTTAATTATATCATCAATAATCTCTTCGAAGTAAATTATGTTATTTTCTATTTCATCCTCTTCTATAAGAGCCTCAATTTTAACATTTACTTGTATCTAAACAACCATTCAACCAAACTGAATTGCAAGAGAGCTCTCTATAAGACCACGCCCTGTAAGTGCCGCATTCAACAAACGAGTAGGAAGGACGCGCAGTGCCCCAAAAAAAAGATGCCACAAGAGTGCCCAAACAATGATGCCACAAGAGCCCAAAAATGCTTGCTCTAAATTAAGTGAATTTTTCACTATCCTTACAATTATGAGATAGATATATATATACACCTTAACTTAATATAGACAAGCAACGCTGCATCAATCAGCTTTGTCATCATATCGCCTTGGGACAACAATGGCTCTTCCTCTCCTAGATTTTCTAACAAAAACTTACTAATTAATAGTACATCCAAAATTCACTGTAATAAGCATAGACCTACAACAGGGACCTATAAAACTAGGTTAAGTACCTACAGAGTCTGAGCCTAATTTGGAAAGGTCTTAGATTAGACTTAGAGCAATATCAACTTAGCTTTTTGTCCTAAGGAAACTGGTAAAATGGTTTCCCTTTTCTTGTCACATTTTATTATGACAATGAAAGATGGCAAATATTTCTCCACTTCTGTCTGTCATTATGTGATTAATTTCTTTGAAACGGAATGGATTATGACTTTATGAGGAAATGAAACTATCTCCTATCTCGCCATAATAAAATATAATGACTCCTACTCCATTCAAGAGGGTGCGTTCTGCCGAGGGATGCCGATTTTTGTGTGTGTGTGTGTGTGTGTGTGTGTGTGTGTGTGTATGTTAAATCGAGAAAAACCTAGTCGTTCAATAAATTTACAAAAGAGGGCCTAACAACCATCAAAATTTTGAGCTTCAAATCTAGAACCAATGAGTCCAACTTTGTGAAGTTACATTTAAAATCTAAATGACTTGTAAGCTTCAACAAATGTTATGGTTTCCCTATCTTCAAATATTTTCTGTTCACATTTTTGGTATGAAATTATTTGCACGTTATTGTGCTAGCATGAACCAACTAGTTACTGGTAGGCTTTGTCCATGACGTCTCCCTTGCTCTTAACGAGACCAAGAAGAAAAGTAAGAGTTTGCAAATTCGAGCCGTGTACTTGGAAATCTGTATTGAGAGTTAAGACCGGCAAATGATGATTTTCTGTAGATAGTTTGTGCAGTTCGTTAGTGTCTGTATTTACCTTGCCTTTACATTACATTTAGAAAAGTGGGGCCTATCGAGGTAATTGAAGTTATGAGCTACATTTTAATAATAATAAAATGTTGCTAACATACAACTATTGGTAAAACATGATAAAAATTTTGGTTAATATTCGTTTTAATGCTTTGTTCGTTTTCGATAGAAGGAGACATTCTATGACAATTTTTATAGTGAGTACACAAGGGGCCCTTCTGCCCATCTGGTGGCTCAGATATTTATACCTCCACAGTAGCTTAAGAACATAAGAAATTTTTATAGTGGCACACTAGGGGCCACTTCGGCCCATCGAGTTGGCTCCACTATGTAAAAACTGCCTGTACATTGCAATAACCAATTTTTACAAACTAATTAGTATATTTAAAACTAATTAATTATCAATTTCAAACTAAAGATAGAATCTCTGGATCCCGAGGATCAAAGTCATAATAGGCTACTATCCACAATATGTTACACACTATATCTATTTATAACTGACATGCAATATATCGGATCCAAAGAATCCAGTCAATTTCATTATGGTACCCATCAATACCAGTACCATGCCAACCAAAAATAAGTCACGGTCCATATCAATTGCGGACCAAGTCACAATTTACATCCATATACATTACAATATATATACTTAAGAGGAAAAGTGTAGGTGTGGCTGTAAAGACTGTACAGTAATGTAGAAATGTGTGTGCACCCATTTTGGGTCTCCCATTTAAAGGTGTTTGTGGGGGCAAGTGAAGATCATGAGTTTTTCAATACCTCGTAGTACTATGGGGGGCACCACTCGGCAGAGGAATCTCTCTAAATAGGGTGTGTAAGGACAGAGAGTATCCCCTAACCCAGTGATGGCGAACCTTTTTATCTAAGTGTGCCAAAATTCGTGTTTTTTAAATAACGATATTGTTGGCGTGTCACTTGCATACATGCATTTTAAATTTAACTACAAAATCATAGATAGCTGACTTACTAATCGAAAGTACTAGGGCATAGACGATTTATTGCAGTTTTTCATCAGAATACCAAACATTGTCAATATCCATCGCGTGTCACCTGAAACCCTGCAGCGTGTCACTACTGACACGCGTGTCATAGGTTCGCCATCATTGCCCTAACCCAAGATGCTGCCTCCCTATATCCCACAATACCTGTGTTGAGCTGTGGGATCTATCACCCAAATGCACATAATATATATGAAATAAACTAGTACCATTCATGCAATAAAAATGGGCTTAAACACATCACAGATGTGAAAGAATAAAGCGTATCTGAAGTCACCACTTCTTCTGTCAGACTGTTCCAAAACTTAATTACTCTGTTTGTAAAACTATGTTTTCTTAAATTTGTTCTACATCTTGGCTTAAATAATTTCATACTATGACCTCTAGTCTGATTATTGTGATCTTTAATGAAAAGAGACTCAAAATCTATCTTATCCAACCCTTTTATCATTTTATACACCTCTATCATATCACCCCTTAACCTCCTCCTTTTTAATGAGAACATGCTTAGATACGCCAGTCTTTCTTTATATGTCAATTGTCTTAAAGATGGGATCATTCTTGTTGCTCGTTTCTGTACTTTTTCCAGTTTTTCAATATCTTGTATCAAATAGGGACTATTAAATTGAATGCAGTATTCGAGGAGGGGTCTCACATATGAAATGTATAGTTGCTTTATAATATTGGGTGATTTGTATTCAATGTGTGTCTGCATGAGATTGAGTCTAGCATTTGCTTTATTTCTGATTACCATACAGTGATTTGAGGGTTTAAGTTCATTTGTCACAGTGACACCCAAGTCTTTCTCTTTATCATCATTTTTAATCCAAATTCCATTCATATTGTATTCAAATTCTGGATTTTTTGGCCCAATATGCATAACCTTGCACTTATCAACATTAAATTTCATCTCCCACTTATCTGCCCAGGCTGTTACTCTGTCTAGGTCTTTTTGTATTGTCATTGCTCCTGCTACTGACTTAACATTATGGCCTAATTTTGTATCATCAGCAAATTTTGAGGTTTTACATGATAGGCCCTTCTCTAGATCATTTATATAGACAACAAAAAGCAGAGGTCCCAGAATAGACCCCTGTGGGACTCTGCTCAATACAGGTCTCCAAGTAGACTTATTTCCATTTAGATGAACTCTCTGTTTTCTATTTCTCAGCCATTCTTCTATCCAATCAGCTATATGACCTCTTATACCATGGGCTCTAACTTTTACCAACAATCTTGCATGAGGAACAGTATCAAATGCCTTTGCAAAATCTAAGTATACTATATCTACTGGCTCTTTATTGTCCAAATGCAATAGGACTCCATCATAAAATTCAATCAAGTTGGTTAGACAGGACCTTCCATTTCGAAAGCCATGCTGGCTATCATTTATAAGGTTGCACTCTTCAAGGAACTCAGTAACTTTACCTCTAATGATACTTTCGAGTAATTTGCAAATAATGCAGGTGAGGCTGATGGGTCTGTAGTTTTTTGCCAAGTTTCTATTTCCTTTTTTAAAGATTGGAGCCACATTTGCTTTCTTCCAGTCCTCTGGAATTTCAGTACATATCAATGATTTATTAAAAATCATTTCTAGTGCCTGTGCTATATTCTTTTTGGCAGATTTTATGACTATTGGATGCATTTCATCTGGCCCTGGAGATTTTTCCATTTTTAATTTATCTATTGCTTTTAAGATATCTAGTTTTGTTACCCTTAATTCATTTTTTTCTCTATCTTGTCCTGGTAGTATAAGATCAGGAATATTATTTAAATTTTCATTTGTGAATACTGATGAGAAGTATTTGTTTAGTTCTTCAGTTATTTCAAGATCATCATCTATAGTTTTATCATCTATATGGAGGGGGCCAATTTTCTTTTTCACTCTACTTTTCAAATTGAAGAGTGAAAAAGAAAATTGGCCCCCTCCATATAGATGATAAAACTATAGATGATGATCTTGGAATAACTGAAGAACTAAACAAATACTTCTCATCAGTATTCACAAATGAAATATATACTGTACAGTATACAATCTACAAACTATCTCTTATGAAAGTATCCAAATTTGATAAATATTCATTTTAGTACATGACCTGGACTTTAGCATGAAAATTGGTTTTTCTGGTGTATTTCACTGTTTTGTGCGAATCTGACCTTCATTTCTTGTGCAAATGAGCAGTTGTGGAGATATGACCCCCCACCCTGCTATCCTATGATTTTGAAGTAGAGGGAAATTATGGGGTAAAAGAAGGCATGCTCTTAGCTGTAGTGGCACTACTGAACCTAAACAAATACTTCTCGAACTAAACAAATACTTCTCATCAGTATTCACAAATGAAAATTTAAATAATAATTCTGATCTTATACTACCAGGACAAGATAGAGAAATAAATGAATTAAGGGTAACAAAACTAGATATCTTAAAAGCAATAGATAAATTAAAAATGGAAAAATCTCCAGGGCCAGATGAAATGTATCCAATAGTCAGAGAAGCTGCCAAAAAGAATATAGCACAGGCACTAGAAATTATTTTTAATAAATCATTGATATGTACTGAAATTCCAGAGGATTGGAAGAAAGTAAGGTAATTATTTGTTTTAGTGCTTTTTCTCCTTTCTGAACCAAAACACATTTTTCTGGTATTTTTTTGGTGTGATTTGGGTAAATATGGATATTATGGCCTCCACCCAATTTTGATGCCAAAATATATTTTCCTAGTAGTGTATGATGTGCTTTGTTCAAATCTGGCCTTGATTTTATGTGGAAATGAACCAATCAAAAGTTATGAGACTTCAAAGTTTTAATATATTTTGGTTCATTTCCCCATAAAATGAAGTCCAGATTTTAACATTGCACATCAAATACTACTAGAAAAATGCATTCCAGTGTCCAAATTGCTAGAGAACCTACCTAACCTAACCAACCTAACCTAACCTACGCAAGTTAAGAGATGGAGATATCCGAGCCTCACCTAACCATGTATCTCTAAATTGAGATATCGAAAATGCACATTGTTGCCGCCGTTTATTTTTCTTATCAGTTACTCGTTTCTGGCATCGAAATCTCCACCTTGATTCATCGTAGGAACACTTAGATCCACACTCTCTGCATTTAAATATGACTGTAACACACCATGTTTAACAAAAATTTTTACAGCAGAATTAATAACATCTTTGAAATACATCTCACATCCTTCACACACCATATTGGAAAATCAACTAGGTAATGAAGGAAACGGAAAAGACTATACCTCATTTTTTTTTTTTTTCAACCCAAATATAGGATAATATAGGAAGTCTGGTGGTGATTGGACGTGTTGGCTGTGCTCTAGCGAATTGACTTTTGCGCTTCTTTATTAATATTATTACCTTTCCTGCGCGTTGGTAACAAGTGAGGTATTGAAAATTTTTTCCAGGGCTGCAGTTGAGATTGATCCTGCATTTTGGAATTGTTTTTTGACTGGTATAAGATCACTCTGGTGTTACCTGTACGTGTTTGTACAGGCCTAGCTTAGCTTATTCTGATAGCCTAGCCTAACCACAAGGTAAGACTCCCACTTGACCTAACCTGAGTAACTATTTTGATATAACTTGATAGTATCAAAGTTGGTGAGTCAACAAAAATTTTTAAGCCTAGGACCTAACTTAGGAACATAGCCTACCCTACAAAAATGGGTTTTGACAGTGACTGTAGAGTTTGTAAAAAGGAAGTTAAGAGTAAAGATAGGGCTATTGCATGTGATAGCTGTGATGACTGGTATCACGTAAGCTGCAAAGGCCTTACAAATGATATATATAAAGGTATAAATGCTGCTTCTAAGCTTAATGTCAACTTGATGTGGTTTTGTGACAAGTGTAGTACTGTAATAAAAAATTTTAATAAGTCCAGAGGGTCTATTAGTGAGGGAGAGGCCAGACCAACTTATAGAGATACTGCAGTTGAGTCTAAATCTAGTGAAGTACCAGTTCAAGTAAACTTAAATGTCCCTATATCTCATAGTCAGCCCAGGCCTAGATATCTTCAGATAATTCCTGAAAATGATGAGTGGACTAAACCTAGGAAAACCTGGAAAGCTAGAATTCAAGAGCCAAGGAAAAGTGTCCTTATAGAACTAACTAATCAGTTTCATACTTTCTCGCTGGTCCAGGATCAAGATGAGAAAGCTGAAGAAAGTAGGCCTATAAACCAAAATGTTAGCAATAATAATCCAGACTCGTATAAACCCAGGCACTCTAAAGCTATAGGTGTGTTTGAACCAGCATCCATTATAGGTGACACTCAAGTGAGGGGCCTAGGATCTAAATTACCTAGAGGCATGACTCCATATTTGAAAAAATTTACTGGAGCACAGCTCTGAATTTACTTTTTTTTCCCTTACACCACTAGATAGGTTAATGATAGTAAACTCTTGAATTGACGACATACCAATTACAAATTGTTTTAGCTAAACATAATAATACAATAATGTACAGTTTATAACTCACCTTAAGTTTATTTATTCATTGCAGCAGCAACAGTGGACGATGTTAGACCTTGCATGTAGGTATTTGTTGTGAATTTACCGCCATGTATGCTTGGCCACTGATCAATGGCTTTCTGTGTGATCATTACAGCAGATCTAGTGCCTGGAGCTGGACCCTCCTTCACAATTCTGCACAGCTTAGTCAAATGAGATGGCTTAATGGATCCTTTGTGTTCAACAATGTAACCAAGAATGGAGAATGTCCCTTCAGCTGGTGCTTCACTCCAGGCAGTTGATCCATCTTTATCAAAATGCTTTAATCTCTCTGTGATTCCTTTCCACAGCTGTTCTATATATTCTGTCAGCCAATTTATCACTGAGTCTTTTGTAAAACTACTTTCAGATCTGGTTCTGGATGGTCTAGCAACTTCAGCAACCTGGTAGTAATCAGAACGTTTCTTGATGTATTTGTAAACTTCATTTAGGATGTAATCCTCAGCTGTTAGTTCCTTTTGCTGCCCTGTGGTATCGTGCTTAAATTCAGAAACTACATCATTTGCATTTCCTCCATTAGCTAATTTGGAAATTGTTTCCATCACTCTTAACATAACAGTTTTCCCTCCTTCTTTATAAAATATATTTTCTACAAATTCTGCACTAACTGTGGTTTTTTGAGCTACTTTCAACATAATCTTTGTTACATAGGAAATCAATACATAGAACTTGGCACTAATTTCTTTCTCTTGTGGATGATCAAAAACACACAATTTTCCACAAATCTGTCAAATTGATCAAATTCGTAATTAACCATGCGAGTATCAGATTTGAGTTTTGGTCTCTTAAAACCAATGATATTGTCAAGAACCATATTGGTATAGTCAAGGCCTGATCTCAGATTTGAAGTGTGATTCTGAATAAAGTCTAAAAGCTCACTTAGTTTACAAATTTTCTTCAATGCATCAACGTGGGCTCTGTTCACAAGATGCATTAAGTCCCATCGAAATTTGAAATTTTCTCCAAACAACTTTTTCATTTCGTTTTTAAATGGCTCGTTGTCCTTACAAAAAGCCCCATCTCCAACCATTCCAGATACCTTGGATTTAATTGCTTCTTCAGATAGTTTCAAGTGATTAGGAGACTTCAACACATCAAAAATTTCATTGGCCAAATAAACTCCTGATTTGCTGCGTACTAAATTTATCCCAGCAAGTTTTACAGTCTTATCTTCTTCACTCATAACTAATACAACTAGCATGCTTAATCCCAAAATTGTTCCAATGTCAGCTGTTATTGTTACTGAAGTTTGTTCTAAGAACCACTTTACAGTTTGTTCTTTAAGTTGATTATCTAATAGCTCACAAATTGTCTCGCACGCATGTGTGCTATGATTCAAATTTCCAACCTCACAACCTGACCTATGTAATACAGCTAGAAGTACTGGATATAGAGCCCATGCAGTGTTTGTTTTCATTATGTAGTATAAGATGTTGCCACATAAGTCTTCTATGCGTTTAGTAGTGTTCCGAGAAGATGTTTTCATCACTTCATAAACAGCAGCTCTTTGATGATGCTGAAGTTTAATTAAATGTCTCTTCAGGTGGGTTTTCAGATTTCTAAACCATCTCTCTTGATTTTCTCCTTGTTTGCATACATAGGTTAAATCTTTAACATTGAAGTAACCTTTTATGTTAGAATGTTTGTCTGAAGCACATGCTTTGGGGTCTGTGCAAGCTATGCAATATAATGTAAACACTTTATCATCAGAAGCATCATCAATATCTTCTTGATTATCATCATCTTCATCCTCAACAGCTATATCTACATCAGGCATATTAGTGTCGCTATTTGCAATGTTTTCCATTATATCACTTGGTACTGAAAATGAATCATCAGCATGCCCTAGATCCTTCTTTTCCACCAATTTGAATGTAGATTTGATCAAATCATTGTTCAGGATTTCTTGTATTGATTTACACTTGCTTAAATGGGCTATGGAAATGTCAAATTTGTTGCTTTTTGCTTTATTAGATTTGGATGCAACACTTGAACTTGAAGGCATATTTTGACTCTTCTCTTTATTAACCACAACAGCTTGGTGAGTTTCTTTTGTTAGGTGCAAAATTGCATTCAATGTCTTCTGGATTTGGGAATTTTCAAATTCCTCTAAAGCAGTTTTGTTAGTCTGATGTGCAGATTCCTCACTTACCTTTTGTTTCTTAGGTGGAGGAGAAGCACTTTCTTCAGTCTGTGAAACATCTAGTGAAAAAGTTTCATTTTCTAGATTAGCAGTTGATGAAGTTGGTTCATTTTTCTGAGGTCTGCACTAGCACATTTTGTGAACAAACTAAATGACTGCTTTGCCGTATCTCTTTGCTGCACTTCATCCTGGTATTTCTTTACTGCAATATCTAAGCTCTGGGCCCAAACTCTGGGACCTCTTGTATTGTAACAAATATTTTTTTTGGAATTAAAATGTTCCTCCCAGTTTTGCTTCTTTGAATATTTGTTCTTGCATTGACCACAAAAGTAACCCCTTTTAACACCCTCACTTTTCTCTCCAACTTCATCAATATTAGGATCCATTATTGATTACACTGGGCAACACGTATTTTATTGAATGATATCTGACACTTGATTCTAGGTAATTTGGGTGCGCTGAATACGAATTTCAACTCGGTTTGGCTCTATCAGGTCCTGATTCTTGTCGACAGCCTATGTGCCATTTTCCAGATTTTTCAAATTAGGACTAAAAAATTAAGTCATGTGTTAAATTTTTTTTTCAAGTTTCATGAATACAAGCAGTTCAAACTACAGTAAAATTTCATTATAACGATAGAAATGACTTAAAATAAAAAAACAAACAGATATGAAGCTTTCACTGTGGCAAAAATTTTCTTTTGTAAGACTTTCTAGCGTATTTGCTTGTTGATGGCAGGTCTCTTTTCAAGCACCAGCAGTAATCAGCCATCATGTGGGAATCCCAGCGGCCTTGGTACCGTTCCTCCATAATTTTGATATCTTGGTGGAATCTCTCCCCTTGTTCGTCACTTACATCACCTAAATTACTTGGAAATTGGTCAAGATGGCTATTCAAAAAATACATTTTTATGCTCATATTGCAACCTAACTCTTTGTAGTCCCTTAAAAGTTTTTTTACGATTTCTTCGTAGTTATCTGCCCTATAATTGCCTAAAAAGTTTTCTATCAAGTCCACGAATGAGAACCAGCCATTTTTTTCGCGTTCATTCATGACATTAGGAAAATTGCTGTCTTTAATCATTGTTCTTATTTGTGGACCGTCGAAAATTCCCGCCTTGATTTTTTCATAACTTAAACTTGGAAATTTTGAAGTTATGTATTTGAAACACTCGCCGTTCGTATCTAAAGCTTTTACATATTGTTTAATGAGGCCTAGTTTTATATGCAGAGGAGGAAATATGATTTTATCTCTGCTCACTAAAGGTGGATTAATTACGTTTTTTTCTCCGACAGTAAGTGATGTTCGTGCTGGCCAGATTTGTTTGAAATAATGTTCTTCCTTGGCTCTGCTGCCCATAAGCAAAGGAAGCAGGGATATTTAGTATACCCTCCTTGTTGTCCTAGCAGAAAATTAACCATTTTTAAGTCAACACATATGATCCACTCGTGCTCCCTATATTTGATAAGATTTAAAACCTTTTCTATATGTTCATACTTTTCTTTTAATTTTGTTGAGTGCCCAATCGGTATCGAGCCGTATAGATTGCCATTATGCAACAACACACACTTAAGACTTCTTTTCGAACTGTCTAAAAACAAGCGCCAATCATTTGCATCGTAAGACTCAACCCCCATCTTCTTTAACAAACCAACTATGTCGCAGCAATATACTAAACTATCCTCTGTTCTAAAATATTTAACAAGTTCTTCTTCTCTTTTTCTGTAAAATGAAATGTATGTGTTTGAAGTAAGCAAGTTTTTCTCTTTAAGTCTTGAAGCTAAAATTTCCGCAGCCTTTTTTGGCAAATTTAGATCCCTTACAAGATCATTCAACTCGGCCTGGTTAAACTTTTGCGGATCGTTTTGACTTTCAAATACGCTGGGGTCAAAATCGGTGTCTGACTCCTCAAAGTGCATAACAATATTTTCAGGAACATCTTCAACTAATTCTTGAGTTGGCAGACCCTTAAATTTTGGAATGGGGATCTCATTTGAATGTAGCACAGGTCGTATCGCGTGTCGAAATTTGGGTACTCGATACAATGTTTATTTTTCTTAGTGAAGCCCGAAGTCTTGACAAAGCAAAGGTAGCAATCGGTCTCGTGGTTAGTAGGCTCTCGCCACACCTGATATGGAAAAAAAATTGTAAAGCGTTAACAAAAGCGACGAGAGACTTGTTTTTATGAATTTTATCAAAAGTTATCACCCAAACATTTAACATTTCTATGTGTTTCAACCTTATGCAATATTTGAGATTCTTATAAACATTTTCTGTAAATTTTTGTTTATGTACCTAAGTTACAATTACATTTAGGTAAGTTACAGTATACTAGTGATTAAATTACGTAGTTTTATGAAATCATAAACTTACCATCGGAACTCCAAAAGGTATTTTTGAATCCGAACCCTTCGTCCAATGTTGCAGTCTTTCAATGCATATAGTGCAGGCTTTATGTGGAGCCCACGATTTATCTTGGTCCCCCAGTTTTATGCCAAAATAAGCTAAGTAAGCTCTTTTTACGAAGTCAGTTATATTTGCTCGTTGATGTGGAAGTGTAAAATTTCCACATATATAACAGAAGGAATCAGGGTTGTTTTTGCATTTGAACTTTCTAGTGCTTGATGACATATTGCTTGATTGTTCTGCCAATTTGTAAAGGTATTTAAAGCCCTTAATTCATATAAATTTAAGAAAATCTGAAATATAAACACAAAATTAGTTTAAATAGGTACTTATTATGAAATAGGTACTTACAATCTATGAAATTAAACTAGAAACACGGATGAGTAGGTACAATATAAATTACGTCTAATTAAATCAATTATATTAAATCACGATGACAAAATTACTCACTAAATCATATGCCAATTCAAAATTATGTTAATGCCCAAACTTAATTAACTAACTCAACTGACTGACTGACTGATTAACTCTGGAAACGAGTCGCTTTTATATATTTTAATTGTCCCTCTAGAATACTCTACAGAGAACAGGAACGCTCGAGAAAATTTTAGAATTCTATGATATTTTTAGCTTAATTTACTAATATTAAAATGGGTTAAAAATGACAAAATTAAAAATATTTTTAGGGTGTTACATATAAAAATATACATAATACAACAATACCATAACAATAGGTACAAATACCTAGATAAAAACCTAGTTGCATAATGTGTAACTGCAAAAAGACAGCGAGTATTGAGAAAAAAACCTTTTTATGAATACGACGAAAGAGGAGGGGTGTTGAGCAAAATCAGGACCTGATAGAGCAAAACCGAGTAAAAATTCGTGCTCAGCGCACCCAAATTATCTAGAAGTAACTGTCAAATCTAATTCAATAGACAAAAATTTGAAATTTGTTCCCCAGTGTTATTGACTACCTGAAAAAATACAAAATAAGTAAAAGTTAGTAAATATAGTATGGTAAAAGTGAGTAAAAGTAAGTAAATATAGTACAATGAAAGTAAGTAAAAGTAAGTGCTTTAAACTTAGTAAAAGTAAGGAAGAGTAAGTAAAAGTAAGTTTAAATTTAACTGAACTTTTCAATTCTAGAGTCATGGTGGATTACTTAAAACCGCACAAGTAATTATCTGGCCAATTTATCAAACCTGGCCGAGATCAATGGAACATAGTCCAATCCTGATAATTTTATATTAAAAAAATATACGTTTTAATAAAATTTTAATTATCAAAACATTGAAGCTTAACAAAAAATAAAAATAATTGTTAAATATGGAATTACCAACTAAACTTAAAATAACTAAATTTGTAATTTAAAAAAATTGGTTTGTACAAGAACGTATACGCAAAAAAATTGCATAACGTCTAGTGGATGAACAAAACCCAAACCCAAATTTACTTTTTCTCATGGTCAAATTTACTGGAGCAATGCTCCCAAGATCCCAGGAATCTGGAGTCATGCCTAGAGGTAGCATAGCTTACTGTTATCCAGGTGCAGGGATAAATAGAATTAGTAATAAAATTATAGAAAAAGGATCTGGTATTGACCTAACTGTACCAAAGAATATGGTTATACATGTAGGTGGAAATGATATAAAGGGTAAGCACTCCGAAGAAATCATGGAGTCATATAAACAGCTATTAACAAAGTTAAAGGAACGGAGACCTAACCTTAAAACATCTATCACAGGTATAATTCCCAGGATACATGAGAATAATAAGTGGTACTCACAAGCATTATATATAAATAGTAGGCTTAAGACACTATGTCAGAGCATGGAAATTACATATATCGAACTGTGGAATAAATTTTACAAAAAAAGAGTTCTATAACAGAGATGGAATTCACCTTAATAGTAAAGGAACTGATTTACTATCAAAGATTGTATCATATAATTGACTAAAAACTAAAGGAATAGGCCAAATTAGTACAAATACCAATACTCTTGATAACAATAAACTAATAAAAAATATAATCAAAACTCAAAAGAAAAAGGTCAACAAAGAAAGTAAAAGAGATGCAAATAATATACCATCACAGAACAAGAACCAGACTAAATTACAAGCAAAATATTCCAAGGGTTCTTTGTCATTTTTCTATGTAAATGCAAGAAGTATCCGAGATAAAATAAATGAATTCAAGGCATACATAGGTATTGAAAATCCTGATGTTATGATTGTCACTGAAACTTGGACAAAATTCAGTACGATACCAAATAGTCTATTTAGTGAAAGAGATAATACCATTACTTATGAAATTGATGGCTATGAACTTTTTTATTATGAACGTAAATATTCAGAGGGTGGCGGAGTATTTATTTATGCCAAGACAAATCTGAATCCAGTTGAAGTTACCTCCGTTAAAGAGGAAATAGTTGAATCTGTATGGATAGATATTGGGCATAAAAATGCCAGGAAAATCAGGATAGGGGGTATTTATAGACCACCTGAGGGATGTTCAGTTGGAGGAATCCCCAAAAGTAGAGAAGAAAATAAGTATGTAGAAAATCAACTTATTGATGAAATAAATAAAGCAATGACAAGCAATATTATTATTGTTGGAGATTTCAATTATAGGCATATAGACTGGGAAATATTACAAACACCAGAAAGTAATGAGAGATTCTTAGACTGTATAATTGAGAATGGTTTAACCCAGTTAGTAAAGGAGCCAACCAGGGCCGATGCCATTCTAGATTTAATTCTAACAAATAATCCAGATACCTTCCAGGATATCTCGGTTTCAGAAACACTAGGTTCAGGTGATCATTGTATCCTTCGGTTTAATATTGTTTGTAATTCAAGACCTAGTGAAAATAAAGTAGAAGTTCCAGATTTTAAAAGAGGAAATATAAATGGACTAGTAAATGATCTGTGTCTAATAAATTGGACAGATATTCTACAGCCTGAACAGACAGTAACTAGTATGTGGGAAAAATTTAAAAGTATAATAATGAACATACAAAGGAAGCATATCCCACAGTGTAAAATCAGAACTGGAAAAAATAAAAAACAACCTTGGATAAACTGCAATGTAAAAAGAGCAATCAGAGAAAAAACAAAAGCATTTCATAAATTCAAAAGAACTAAAAATGGCACAGACTCCGAAATATATAAAAGTAAAAGAAGCATTTGCAAGAAAGTAATCAGAGATAGCAAATGACCTGGAAAAAAGCCTAGCCAAGAATTCAAAAAACAATCCTAAGAAGTTTTTCAGTCACTTCAATTTGAAAAGTAGAGTGAAAAAGAAAATTGGCCCCCTCCATATAGATGATGATCTTGAAATAACTGAAGAACTAAACAAATACTTCTCATCAGTATTCACAAATGAAAATTTAAATAATATTCCTGATCTTATACTACCAGGACAAGATAGAGAAATAAATGAATTAAGGGTAACAAAACTAGATATCTTAAAAGCAATAGATAAATTAAAAATGGAAAAATCTCCAGGGCCAGATGAAATGCATCCAATAGTCATAAAAGCTGCCAAAAAGAATATAGCACAGGCACTAGAAATTATTTTTAATAAATCATTGATATGTACTGAAATTCCAGAGGATTGGAAGAAAGCAAATGTGGCTCCAATCTTTAAAAAAGGAAATAGAAACTTGGCAAAAAACTACAGACCCATCAGCCTCACCTCCATTATTTGCAAATTACTCGAAAGTATCATTAGAGGTAAAGTTACTGAGTTCCTTGAAGAGTGCAACCTTATAAATGATAGCCAGCATGGCTTTCGAAATGGAAGGTCCTGTCTAACCAACTTGATTGAATTTTATGATGGAGTCCTATTGCATTTGGACAATAAAGAGCCAGTAGATATAGTATACTTAGATTTTGCAAAGGCATTTGATACTGTTCCTCATGCAAGATTGTTGGTAAAAGTTAGAGCCCATGGTATAAGAGGTCATATAGCTGATTGGATAGAAGAATGGCTGAGAAATAGAAAACAGAGTTCATCTAAATGGAAATAAGTCTACTTGGAGACCCGTATTGAGCGGAGTCCCACAGGGGTCTGTTCTGGGACCTCTGCTTTTTGTTGTCTATATAAATGATCTAGAGAAGGGCCTATCATGTAAAACCTCAAAATTTGCTGATGATACAAAATTAGGCCATAATGTTAAGTCAGTAGCAGGAGCAATGACAATACAAAAAGACTTAGACAGAGTAACAGCCTGGGCAGATAAGTGGGAGATGAAATTTAATGTTGATAAGTGCAAGGTTATGCATATTGGGCCAAAAAATCCAGAATTTGAATACAATATGAATGGAATT
Source organism: Bathynomus jamesi (assembly GCA_023014485.1). Taxonomy (NCBI): domain Eukaryota; kingdom Metazoa; phylum Arthropoda; class Malacostraca; order Isopoda; family Cirolanidae; genus Bathynomus; species Bathynomus jamesi. The sequence goes on from JAJOZX010006169.1 coordinate 271,756, forward strand.
TGGATTAAAAATGATGATAAAGAGAAAGACTTGGGTGTCACTGTGACAAATGAACTTAAACCCTCAAATCACTGTATGGTAATCAGAAATAAAGCAAATGCTAGACTCAATCTCATGCAGACACACATTGAATACAAATCACCCAATATTATAAAGCAACTATACATTTCATATGTGAGACCCCTCCTCGAATACTGCATTCAATTTAATAGTCCCTATTTGATACAAGATATTGAAAAACTGGAAAAAGTACAGAAACGAGCAACAAGAATGATCCCATCTCTAAGACAATTGACATATAAGGAAAGACTGGCGTATCTAAGCATGTTCTCATTAAAAAGGAGGAGGTTAAGGGGTGATATGATAGAGGTGTATAAAATGATAAAAGGGTTGGATAAGATAGATTTTGAGTCTCTTTTCATTAAAGATCACAATAATCAGACTAGAGGTCATAGTATGAAATTATTTAAGCCAAGATGTAGAACAAATTTAAGAAAACATAGTTTTACAAACAGAGTAATTAAGTTTTGGAACAGTCTGACAGAAGAAGTGGTGACTTCAGATACACTTGATTCTTTCAAAAGAAGGTTGGATAGTTTGATGTCTGCAAGGGACATCTGGTGATGGTGTTTAAGCCCATTTTTATTGCATGAATGGTACTAGTTTATTTCATATATATTATGTGCATTTGGGTGATAGATCCCACAGCTCAACACAGGTGTTGTGGGATATAGGGAGGCAGCATCTTGGGTTAGGGGATACTCTCTGTCCTTACACACCCTATTTAAAGAGATTCCTCTGCCAGCGGTGCCCCCCATAGTACTGTGAGGTATTGAAAAACTCATGATCTTCACTTGCCCCACAAACACCTTTAAATGGGAGACCCAAAATGGGTGCACACACATTTCTACATTACTGTACAGTCTTTACAGCCACACCTACACTTTTCCTCCTAAGTATATATATTGTAATGTATATGGATGTAAATTGTGACTTGGTCCGCAATTGATATGGACCGTGACTTATTTTGGTTGGCATGGTACTGGTATTGATGGGTACCATAATGAAATTGACTGGATTCTTTGGATCTGATATATTTGCATGTCAGTTATAAATAGATATAGTGTGTAACATATTTGTGGATAGTAGCCTATTATGACTTTGATCCTCTGGATCCAGAGATTCTATCTTTAGTTTTAAATTGATAATTAATTAGTTTTAAATTGATACTTAATTGTTTTGTAAAAATTGGTTATTGCCAATGTACAGGCAGTAGTTTTTACATAGTGGAGCCACCTCGATGGGCCGAAGTGGCCCCTAGTGTGCCCACTATAAAAAATTTTATGTTCTTATAAGAGGTCATATAGTTGAATGGATAGAAGAATGGCTGAGAAACAGAAAACAGAGTTCATCTAAATGGAAATAAGTCTACTTGGAGACCCGTATAGAGCAGAGTCCCACAGGGGTCTCTGCTGGGACCTCTGCTTTTTGTTTTCTACATAAATGATCTTGAGAAAGGCCTATCATGTAAAACCTCAAAATTTGCTGATGATACAAAATTAGGCCATAATGTTAAGTCAGTAGCAGGAGTAATGACAATGCAAAAAGACTTAGACAGACAGACAGAGTAATAGCCTGGGCAGATAAGTGGGAGGTGAGATTTAATGTTGATAAGTGCAAGGTTATGCATATTGGGCCAAAAAATTGGTAATTGTATACAATATCCCTCTCACCTCAGTTTCTAATAAAAATTATTGCAATGCGTAGAAATTAATAAATAAAACCTTTCCTTTAAGTAAAAAAAAATTTTGGTCAATCATATTTATGGAGATATTATTTAATTAATGATATCCATTTGACGTGACAGTTTTCTGATTGGGCTATTTTTTCGCTACTTTGCAACTTAATTAGTTGGTTGGTTTCTGTTCTGGCTATTTTTTTTTTTTTCTAATTGGATTCAGTTTGGGTAATACCTCAGTTTGGTCATGTTTGTGATAGAATTATGATGTGCTGTTCTTGTGGTTTTGACTTTGAGAACTTGATTCATCATGTGCCCTAGATGAAGACTAAAAAAGTGCATAACTTAACATGTTATTACATTATCATTTGTATAATTTAGGTCTTGGGGGGTATTGGGGTGGAGCCCCTGTAAAGATCATGCATCACAAATTGATTGGTATAGGGTTCACTTTGTGATGAGTGATCTTTATGGGGGCAGAGCCCCATACCCCTGAGACCTAAATTATACAAATGATAATGTAATAACATGTTAAGTTATGCACTTTTTTAGTCAAAAATAAATTTTTCTAGGTAAGGTTAGGTTAGGTTAGATTAGGTTGGTTTTCGAAAATAAATAAAGTAATTGCATGCTATAAATAAAGGTTTTACATCGATTGTGAAGTCAATTTCATAAAATTGAGGTGATGGGGGATGTATACAATTACCAAAAAACCCAGAATTTGAATACAATATGAATAGAATTTGAATTAAAAATGATGATAAAGAGAAAGACTTGGGTGTCACTGTGACAAATGAACTTAAACCCTCAAATCACTGTATGGAAATTAGAAATAAAGCAAATGCTAGACTCAATCTCATGCAGAGACACTTTGAATACAAATCACCCAATATTATAAAGCAATTATACATTTCGTATGTGAGCCCCCTCCTTGAATACTGTATTCAATTTAATAGTCCCTATTTGATACAAGATATTGAAAAACTGGAAAAAGTACAGAAACGAGCAACAAGAATGATCCCATCTCTAAGACATCTAAACATGTTCTCATTAAAAAGGAGGTTAAGGGGTGATGTGATAGAGGTGTATAAAATGATAAAAGGGTTGGACAAGATAGATTTTGATTCTCTTTTCATTAAAGATCACAATAACCAGACTAGAGGTCATAGTATGAAATTATTTAAGCCAAGATGTAGAACAAATTTAAGAAAACTAGTTTTACAAACAGAATACCTAATTAAGTTTTGGAACAGTCTGACAGAAGAAGTGGTGACTTCAGATACACTTGATTCTTTCAAAAGAAGATTGGATAGTTTGATGTCTGCAAGAGACATCTGGTGATAGTGTTTAAGCCCATTTTTATTGCATGAATGGTACTAGTTTATTTCATATATATTATGTGCATTTAGGTGATAAATTCCACAGCTCAACACAAGTGTTGTGGGATATAGGGAGGCAGCATCTTGGGTTAGGGGTTACTCTCTGTCCTTACACACCCTATTTAAAGAGATTCCTCTGCTGAGTGGTGCCCCCCATAGTACTGTGAGGTATTGAGAAACTCATGATCTTCACTTGCCCCACAAACACCTTTAAATGGGAGACCCAAAATGGGTGCACACACATTTCTACATTACTGTGTAGTCTTTACAGCCACACCTACACTTTTCCTCCTAAGTATATAGCTACACTATATTTTAATGTATATGGTTGTAAATTGTGATTTGGTCCGCAATTAATATGGACTGTGACTTATTTTTGGTTGGCAAGGTACTGGTATTGATGGGTACCGTAATGAAATTGACTGGATTCTTTGGATCTGATATATTTGCATGTCAGTTATAAATAGATATAGAGTGTAACATATTTGTGGATAGTAGCCTATTATGACTTTGATCCTCTGGATCCAGAGATTCTATCTCTAGTTTTAAATTGATAATTAATTAGTTTTGTAAAAATTGGTTGTTGCCAATGTACAGGCAGTTTTTACATAGTGGAGCCACCTCGATGGGCCGAAGTGGCCCCTAGTGTGCCCACTATAAAAATTTCTTATGTTCTAACCTAACCTAATCTAGGCTGGTAAAGATTCGGTAGAACACATCCACCCAAACTTGTGATGAAAATAGGTTAATTCTGGTGTATTTGATGCTGTTGCAATTGAATCTGACCTTCATTTTTGGCACAAATGCACTGTTATGGAGATATCCCCCCCCCCCCCCCCCCCCCCCCCCCCCCCAGCTTTTGAAGAAGGAAATAGTGGGCTAAAAAGGCCAGAATCATTGAAACAGCATAAAATAAACAAGAAAAGGTAATTATGTCGCAAATGACATGGCCTGAAATTGAAATAAAAAATATATTTTTCTAGTGTATTTTGGTGTGCTCTCTCTGTTCAAATATAACCTTCATTTCCTGTGCAAATGGAGAGCAATATGATTATTTGTACATTACTTCAGAGTCGTATTTCTTCATTTCTGGTCATGTGAATAGCAATATATTAACCAAAAATTATGAAAACTAACTAAACCCAACACTAACAAGCGGGCTCCACCCCCTTGACCCTCGCTAATAACCTAAAGTTTGTTCCTGATGTGATGAAATATGACTCCAAAATAATGTAAACAAATTCCTATTTCTTTACATTTGCACAGGAAATGAAGGTTATATTTAAACAAAGCACACCAAAATACACTAGAAAAATGTATGGTATTTTAAGGAAAGATATAAGGCCTAATAAATAAACTAACCTTGAATTATTCTGTGGGTGGATAGAGAAGGGCAGCTTGCTTGAGGAAAGCATGAAGATGCTCCTGCTATGGGTGCTCATTAATAAATAAATAACGGGTGAAATACTGGGAATAGTGATGATAGGACAACTCACACCCTTCGCACAACAACATCATACAAAACTGATCTGCTACATTCAGACTGAAAGACATGTGAATAGCGCATAGAAAATGACATCATCACTATTTCCCTGTACAAATAGCACAAACTTATACTCGTTGGACCAAAAATGAGTGTATTTATATATATATTATTAGTATCATAATTTTCACCATTAATATGCATTTGCACAAAAAATGAGTGATATTTGAATAAAGTGACTAAAACTACCTCAAAAGTTTTGGGTAAATATTTGGCTGGACACAAGGGCTACATTTTTCTAGTGTAGTTTTCTCTGCTTTGTTTGAATCTGCTAACCATTTCTTGTGCAAATGAATAGAAACTATTTTTTTTTTATTCCAAAATATGGTGTGTTTCTACTCATTTGCACAAGAAATGTGTGTCAAATTCCAACAAAGCAGAGAAAACTACACTAGGAAAATGTAATTCTGATAAAAAACTAGCTAACCTAACTAAATTAACTAACCTAACCAACCTAACCTCACTAACCTAACCTAACCTAACCTAACTTAACCTGCCAGTGATAATAGTGTATATATGTTGGTCCATGCAATAAGAACAGGAATTGTTACATTTCGGGCATTGCACACAAGCAGGCAAAACTCTGTGGCATTTAAAACAATCCACCGCTGCTTCGTTATTTTCAAAATATTTAGAAATGGCGCGGTAATACTCAATCTCGCAACCGTCACATTCAAAACCTTCACTAGCTTCAGCCATTGTCCTCAAACTGCGTGAAGCAAAGGAAATTCCTATGGCGCATGTCGCAAAAAGTGTCTAATTGGCCAAATCTACACAAAAAGTGTCTAATTGGCCCAATCCAGCCATGTAACAATCTGAAAACAAGTGATACATCCACGAAACACATTACTGTACATACAAACACACGGAGTGTTACATACATACATACATACATACACGGAGTCTCCACATAAAAATTATATATTAAATGAATTTTATAACTGCGCACTAGCACAAAAAATGATTAGTACCATTGTAAAGAGCATGAAAAATAGTGCTAGTGAAACACAACCTCTCATTTCTCGTTAGCCCCTGTGTCCAGCCAAATATTAACCAAGTTTTGTTTTACAGGTCCAGCCCATGTCATTTAAAACATATTAATGCAAGAAAAACCTATTTTTGTCAGTAATATTCACAGCAAAAGTAACCTAACCTAATGAAAATAACACAGCTTAACCTAACCAGTTGTCAAGGGCATACAGTTGACCTAACCAGGCATACATTTGACCTAACTGGGCATACATTTGACCTAACTGGGCATATAGTTGACCTAACCAGGCATTCAGTTAACCTAACTGGGCAGGGGTACTCCCAACATAACTTAGGCCTAGTTGGAAATGTTGTCAGTGCACTTATATTAATTACGTTCATTACCACACTGAGGACACGTAAGAGAGGTCTTCAGCATGCCATGAGCTCGAAATATAGCAACAGCAGTGCTGTCATCCCTCAAAACTTGTTTAATAACATCCCACTTAGACTTGAAGCATCCACCAGATACAGCCATTCTAAAGCAACTGTTGAATTTAAATTTTAGCGCTGGACATGCGCAGTGGTGTCACGTGACAATGGGGCAGCTGCTGACTGGCTAATGATAATAACATGATGACATACGCGCAGGATGAGATGGTTTGACAAGTGAATAATGGCACTAAAATTTAATAATTTCAAAAGTAAATATCTTGATAAATAGGAATTTTTGCCAAAATTAGTATAGAATAAAGTATTCTTATTTATTTTCACTTTATTTCACTGTGTAAATAGCAATATTGAGTTTGGTGGATGTGTTCTACTGAATCTTAACCCCTAGGCCTAATGCATGCGCAACGCAAAGAAACTCATAATCCTCCCACATGTCATGGTTGGCAAACCATATATCACTGTTGACACATGCTGATTTCACTCAATTTTAATTAAACCAATAATTACTTATCTCTCTTAATATCAATTTGCACAAGAAATACCATAGAAGAAAATAGATTCAGATTTAAATTTTACACAAGAAAAACCTGTTGTCATCCCAAAGTCTAGGTCATGTGCTAAAACAAATATTAACCCTAAATTTTTCTTAAAATTAACCAATGAGCTACTGTTTCTTAAAATTTCTTATCAATTACTGTGATGCATGCGACTACAAATTTGCCAGTAAATTGCTACTCCCTAATGACTCATTTACATAGGTTAGTGATGCCTGGGGGACTCGCTTGTGGCTAGACCACTGTATAGCCTCCCATGATGGTTATAATATAATCAGTAGCATCACCTATAACGGGGCAAAGAGTTGTATTTTGATTTTTAGGTGTAATCTACTGAAACATGTATCATGTGGGTCTTTTGAAATGAATGGTCAGACTATACCGTACCTGTCAAAGATGCATGTAAATACTTAGGTTATGTAATTACTCATGAGCTGTGAGATGAATTTGATATTGAGAGGCAATGTAAAAAGCTGTATGTACAGGGTAACATGCTAGTAAGGAAGTTTTGTATGTATTCAGAATCAGTTAAAACTTATCTTTTTAGAACTTACTGTACTGCATTGTATACATCCCATCTGTGGTGGAACTATACAAAAACTGCTACAAATAAACTCTGTTGCTTATAATAATATTTTTGTATGTTATGTAAGAAACCAAAATGGTGCAGTGCTAGTTTTATGTTTACAATGCATAACCTGCCTATCACCCAAATGTTAATCCGGAAGAATATATATAATTTCATTACTCAGGTCCAAAACATCTTCAGATACTGTGTACCTCTCACCTATATGACAGTCTTGGTTCAGACAACTGCTGGTTTACAATACCTTATTTTTGTAATGTAGCAAAGATTATATACAGTATGCATATTGTGTTATAATAAGTGACTATGTTATAAGATGCCTCATGTAATAATAATATACAAAAAATTGTCAGATAATTAATCAAATGGTATGTATGCCAGTATGCTAGGTTAAGTGGCTATATTGGCCTTATTTTTGTATTAAATTCAGTGTATGCGTAAGATTGTACTTGTATGTTAGGTTAAGTGGCTATGGATTGTGAATGATCCGCAATAAAGATTGTTTTATTTTTGTTTACCACATTAAATGACAAGTCATTCCAAAGATCTACTGCTCTATGACTGAAAAAGTATTTTCATAGATTAAGTGTACAAGTCTGTTTTCTAATTTTCTTATTATGCCCACGAGTTATCCCATCAGCCTCTAGTGAGAAAAAGTTACATAGGGGCCTACTAAATTGGCCAAACCTGAAAACATTTTGAACATCTGCATCATATCACCCCTCATACAATGTTTCTCAAAAACTAAACATACCTAGTTCCTTTAATCTATCCCTATATTCTAATCTTAGGCTAGGGATAAGCTTCATTACCCTACACATTGCACACCTTCAAGCATATCCATATTATGTCTAAGGTGAGGGGACCAGGCTTGAATGCAGTATTCTAAGTGAGGCCTAACATAAGAATTATGTATATAATTTACAGATCACTTCTTTACTCTTGTAACTAACATTCTATTTGCTTTATTTCTAACCTCTAAGCACTGCTTAGAAAATTTTAGATCATTACCAACTATAATGCAAAGATCCCTTTCCTGTCTAACATCCTCCAACCAGTCCCCTTGCATTTCATAACTAAAGTTTTCATTATTTCTACCAAAAATGCATGACTGCATTTTTGAACATTGAATTTCATCTGTCATTGCCTGTCCAAGCAACTAATCTATCAAGATCCTTTTGCAATTTACAGGAATACCTCAAAATTTGTTGTTAATTCATTCTGGAATAACACAATGAAATACAAAATGTTGAAATTTGAGGTAGATTGTAACATGTTTCAATGAGAAAACATTTTACTGTATTATGTTATTAAACAGATTAATTAATCACATTCTACTTGTTTTTTGGCAAAATATGTAATATATTGCGTTGGTAAACAGTTGAATTTTGTCAATTTTGATAGTTTTTTTTTTTCATATTTTAAAAAAAAATGACAAATCTGCAAATATGGACGATGGCCTGCAAAATTATAGGTTGTAAATGATTGACAATGAATTTTGAGGTATTTCTTTATAAGAATTTTCTATATTTGTAACTGGGGCAACTGCTTTTGTATCATCTGCAAATTTAAAAATTTTGTAACCTCCTCCTTTCTCTAAATCATTTAGATATAAAATAAAGAGTAGTGGACCTAAAACTGATCCCTATGGTTCCCCACTTTTCACTTTTTGACACCCAGATTCATGACCATTTAGAATTACAATAAGCCCTCAACATTAGAGGAACTCGCACATTCGCGATTTACTTACTGTATACCTTTTCAACATTCGCAACAGATTGGGTTCGCAAATTAGTGAATTGGCCACTAGGGTGCACTCCTGTTCTAGTCTCTGAAATCGTCAATACCTCCTACTAGATGTTATTTACTGCTTGACTGTCAAAAGTATTACTGCTACTGAGTATTTAGATTTTTACTGTATCTTTATTTTTACAGTATTTCCCATTGTGTGATCTAAATCATGCCTCTGAAGTGTAAAGAAAGTGGTGCATTTAATTGAAAAATTAAAAATGTTAGACTGACTGGCTACTAGAGAAAATGCATCAGCTGTTGGCTGTGATTTTGGAATCAATGAGTCTACTGTGAGGTCAATAAAGAAAAATGAAAAGGTCATCAGAGGTAATGTTATAATGTTTCAGACCAACAAAGACCCTAGGTAGGATCCACTCATGGCTGGTCTACCTAACTGTGTTTGTGTATTGTGTATGTCCTCCGTGGTGGCAGAGGGGACCTACAATTTTACGTGGGTTCCGAACCACAAGAACATAAGAAATTTATGTAAAAACTGCCAGTAAATTGGCAACGACCAATTTTTACGAAACTAAATAATTATCAATTTAAAACTAATTAATTATCGATTTAAAATTAAAGATAGAATCTCTGATCCAGAGGATCAAGTCATAATAGACTACTATCCACAAATATGTTACACTCTATATCTATTTATAAAGGACATGCAAATATATCAGATCCAAAGAATCCAGTCAATTTCATTACAGTATCCATCAAGTCACGGTCCATATCAATAGCGGACCAAGTCAAAATTTACAATCATATATATTACAATATATACACTTACGAGAAAAAGAGTAGGTGTGGCTGTAAGACTGTACAGTAATGTAGAAATGTGTGTGCACCCATTTTGGGTCTCCCATTTAAAGGTGTTTGTGGGGCAAGTGAAGATCATGAGTTTTTCAATACCTCACAGTACTATGGGGGGCACCGCTCGGCAGAGGAATCTCTTTAAATGGGGTGTGTAAGGACAGAGAGTATCCCCTAACCCAAGACGCTGCCTCCCTATATCCCACAACACTTGTGTTGAGCTGTGGGATCTATCCCCAGAAAGCCTTAATTTTACTACCTTAAACTATATACCCTTTCTATCAACATATGCGTCTAATCGATTTTTAAACATGTTTATAGACGTGCTACTAATTACTTCTACCGGCAAACTATTCCAGCTATTTACTATTCTATGCGTAAAAAAGTTTTTCGCAACTGCTGTCTCGAACCTTCTACTTGTCAACTTACACCCGTTATTTCTAGTCCTATTATATTGAGATATTTCGAAAAAGCTATCTCTATCTACGTTATCGAACCCATTCATAATTTTGAAAACCTGGATTAGATCACCCCTTAACCTCCTGGTCTCGAGTGTTGTAAATTTTAACTCCTTAAGCCTATCCTCGTACGACTTTGACCTAAGCGACGGAATCATCTTAGTTGCTCGTCTTTGAACTCTTTCAATTTTGTCTATATCTTTGCGCATATACGGATTCCAAAATTGGACCGCGTACTCCAAATGGGGTCTAACTAATGATTTATAAAGTGGAACTATAATATCGCGCGATTTGTACTCAAAATTTCGAGCTATAAAACCTAACACTTTGTTCGCCTTATTGACCGCTGCTGTACTTTGTTTCGCTACTTTTAAATCACCAGTGACTATAACTCCTAAATCTTTCCCTGACATACTATACGCAAATTTACCGTTACGCGAACCTATATGCAAAATTTTGCACTTATCAACGTTAAATCTCATTTGCCATGTGACTGACCAATCAACAATTTTATTCAGATCTTCCTGAATTTTACCTCTATCTTCGTCATTAATCGCCCTACCACCCAGCTTCGTGTCATCCACAAACTTTGAAACTGTACTGACTAGGCCGACATCTAAATCGTTAATATATATAAGAAAAAGCAAGGGGCCCAATACAGAACCCTGAGGAACGCCACTCGCTACATTAGCCCAGCACGACTCTGCTCCATCAACAACCACCCTCTGTTTCCTGCCTCGCAACCACTCTTCTAGCCAATTTATTACTACACCCCTGATTCCATGAGCCTTAGTTTTTTCAATGAGTCTTTTGTGCGGCATGGTGTCAAACGCTTTTTGAAAATCTAAATACACTACATCAACTGCCCGATGTCTATCGTAATCGTCAACCACGCTTTGGAAAAATTCTAAAAGATTAGTTAAGCAAGATTTGTTTCGCCTAAATCCGTGCTGCGTATTTCTAACAAGTTTATGGTATTCTAAGTGTTCGACTATACGATCCCTAATTATTGATTCCAAAAGCTTACCTACAACAGACGTTAAACTGATTGGCCTATAATTTCCCCGCACCTTTATCGCCTTTCTTAAAGATAGTGTTACGTTTGCTAACGAAATTATCTGGTACGCACCCCTCAGAAATAGACGCATTAAAAATCTTTGTTAGCGGCACAACAATGCTATCTTTTAATTCTTTTAGTTGTATGGGATATATGGAATCCGGACCCGGTGATTTACGCGTTTTCATTTTATCAATATAGCGCATTACTTCCCCTTCACTAACGACAATATTATCCAAAATATTACCATTATCAAAAGGTATTATGTCTATGACCGTAGGGATATTCGTTACATCTTCTATAGTAAAAACTGACGTAAAAAATTCGTTTAGCAAGGTAGCCATTTCCTTGTTTTCAGAGACTAGATCTCCATTTACATTTTTTAATGGACCTAAGACACTTTTTACTGGATTTCTATTATTGACGTATTGAAAGAATCGCTTGGGGTTTTCTTTACCGTCACAAGCTATGGAGATTTCAAATTCGCGTTTTGACTTTTTTATTACACTTTTAGCTTCACGCCTTAGAAATATGTAGTTGTTTCGTAACAACAGATTATCTTTATCGCACTTATATAGCCTATAAGCCCTATCTCTACTCTTTATAATGTCTCCTACTCTACAAGTAAACCACAAGGGCTTGTTGTTTACTTTCGCACGCTTAATTTTGTACGGTACACATTCCTCATTTATAGTCCTAAATACCATTACGAACGATTCCCACATTAGTTTTGCGTTGGAGTTCCCCATTACGTTTTCCCAATTGACGTGTGAAAATTTATTTCGAAATTTACTAAAGTCTGCGTGCTGGAAGTTAGGAATTTTAGTCGAGTTAGTTGGTTTCGAGTGACTTACTGAGAGGACAAACTCTACCATATTGTGATCGCTATTGCTCAACGGTTCTATTACTTGAAGCTCAGTAATTAGCCTATCATCCGTAGTTATTACTAAATCTAAAATACTGTCCAACCTCGTAGGTTCCCCAACCTTTTGAATAAGAAAGCTATCCTCGAGAAAATTAACTAAACGATTACCTTCCGCGTCTCCCTGCATTGTATCGTAATTCACGTTGGCGCAATTAAAGTCACCCATAACTAAAGCCTGCTCACTACCGAGCGCTGTGACTCCAAAAGTGGTGTTACAAGTGCAAGATAAAACAATAGAGCAAATGGAAAATGCTCTTAATATAATAATATATGGATAGAAGATCAAGCCCAAAAGAGAATTCCTTTGAGTGGTCCAGTTATTCATGCTAAGGCAAAGAGGCTGTTTGAGCATTTTAAGGGGCAGGAGAGGGAAGACACCTGAGTTAGTGATTTTCAAGCCAGTCAGGGTTGGTTTGACAAATTCAAAAGAAGGTTCAGCATGCACAACATCAAATTAGTGGGTGAGACAGCATCGGCAGATCATGAAGCAGTGCAGAGATTTCCTGAAGAACTTCGCAAGTTTATTAATGAAAAGGGCTATATGACAGATAAAGTTTTTAATGCAGATGAAACTGGCCTTTTTTGGAAAAATATGCTGAACAGAACTTTTCTTTCAAAAAGGGAATGGACTGCCCCAGGTTTTAAAGTAGCAAAGGATCGTGTATCCCTTCTCCTTTGTGCCAATGCTTCAGGCAACTGCATGGTAAAACCCATGCTATTGTACCAGTCACTGAATTCCCATGCGCTGAAAGGCAAAGATAAGAACCAAATGCACATGTTTTGGCACACAAACAAGAAGGCATGGGTAACTGCATCAGTGTTTTTGGAGTGGTTCCATGACTGTTTCATCCATGAAGTAAAGAAGTATTTGGCATTGAAGAACCTTGCATTTAAAGTTGTTCTCATTATTGACAATGCTCCTGGACATCCAGTTGACATCAAGTTTGCACATCCCAATGTGGAGGTGGTTTTCTTGCCTCTGAGTATGACCACTCTCATTCAACCCCTAGATCAAGGAGTGATTGCAATGTTCAAAGTGTACTACACAAGATGCATCTTCAAGTGCATTTTGGATGCAGTCGAGGAAGATCCAACACTGGATGTTATGAAATGTTGGAAGATGTTCAACATCACAAACTGTATCGATGACATCAAAGAATCACTGGATGAGATCAAGCTATCAACCATCAATTGTTGCTGGAAGAAACTGTGGCCAGGAATCGTCACTGACATCACTCAGATCCCTTCTATCAGTAATGAAGTTTGTAACATCACTCAGTTGGCTGATCAAATTGGAGGAAATGGCTTTGCAGACAACAGAGGTGGAGGAGCTGATTGAGTCACACACACACACAGGAGTTGACTGAAGAGGACCTGGAAGAGCTCATCAATGAAGACAATGAAGATGACAGCGAAGAAGAGAAGGATGATGCTGTGAAGTCTTCTCTCAATCTGAAAACTCTAGTTGAAATTATGAAACTGCAGCAGGCATTAACAGACAAAGTGGTGGAGTGTGATCCTATTATGGAAAGGAGCCTTAAATTTAAGAGAGAGATTGAAAATGTATTCCACCCATACCTTGAAATTCAAAGAGAATTGCAGAAAATGGCAAAACAACTTCCTATAACCAGATTTTTTCCACCCCATAATCCCTCCATCAACCCCCTCTCCTCTAATTTTTCCAACTTAGAGGAGTTGGATTGAATTCATGAAGCTTCCCTATAATATCGTTACCATTTTGTATATGCACTGGTATTGTATTCTTAAATGTTTATTATAAATCTTGATTAACATTTGTAAGTTTTCATTTCAATTCCTTACTAGGTACCAAACCTCATTTTTCACATTGACTTAAGGTATCAACATTCGCAAGCTTTTCGACAAACGTAACTCTCACAAATGTTGAGGGTCTACTGTACTCTGTTTTCTGTCTTCTAACCATTTTTCTACTCAATTTATATAGAAGTCTCCTATGTGGAACCTTGTCAGATGCCTTACTAAAATCCAATTAAATAACATCTACATCATTCCCATTAATTATCTACCTGATCAGTTATAAACTATAAAAAGTCTAAGAGATTAGACAAACAAGACCTGATCTAAATCCATGTGAACTTGAAATAAGATTAAAATTTTCCAAATCATCATGAATATTATTCTTTATAATTCTTTTTAGTAGGTATCTTTCCTACCAGTGATGTTAAACTAACAGGCCTATAATTTCCTACCTCCTCCTTACTCCCCTTTTTGTAAATGGTTACTACATTTGCTTATTTCCATTCATCTGGTACTTCTGCATAAGTAATTGACCTAGCAAACAAAATATATAGTTAGTGCCTCACATAAGCTTTCCTCCCCTTCTCTGAGAATCCTAGCA
>JAJOZX010006170.1:5000-10000 GCA_023014485.1 Bathynomus jamesi
TATATTTCATATATATATATATATATGAAAATAATTTCACGAAAGTAACACGTGAAAAGTATTATGATGAATAAAACACGAAGGAAAGGAAACACAGATGGTGCTCAAGCGCTTTCGTCTAATGACATCCTCAGGAACACTGAAGTACATAAAGAGATACAACCTATATATAGGTTACAGAAAAAAAAAAAAAAAATCTACATATATATATATATATATATATATATATAATAAACGGAAAAACAAAATAAAGGATTGTGGAAGGGGGCACACAAATTTATAAGGAAAAACTCGATTTTTAGCACAAGATTAAATGAATTGTTTCCAACCAATGTTATAGATAAAAATATATATATATATATATATATATATATATATATATATACAAATTTATGCTGGAAATCTGCCCGGGTTTTAGCACTCTCCTCTTTTTGAATAATAAAAAAAAAAAATTGAACAATTATCGATTTTTAGCAGAAGATTAAAAGAATTGTTTCCAACCAATGTTATAGATAAAAAAAAATATATATATATATATATAAATTTATACTGGAAATATGCCCGGGTTTTAGCATATCGATTTTTATCACAAGATTAAAAGAATTGTTTCCAACCAATGTTATAGATAAAAAAATAAAATATATATACAAATTTATACTGGAAATCTGCCCGGGTTTTAGCACTCTGCCCTATTTTTTGTATATAAAAATTGAAAAATAAAAGTTAGTGGCATACAAATTTACCAAAGATTTAGTGTTCTACCTTTCTTATCTAAATCTGTTCTGAAGGAATTCAAAACAACAGGATCGAGTTGAAAAAGACCTTTGCTTATGTTGAAGTTATTTGTTAGTTGGATAATGGGAGACTCAAGAATATTTCTATTAACAATGTTGCTAGAGTGAAATAAAACTGAAGCATTATTCCAATCAATACAGTGGGATAACTCTGACAAATGGACAAAAAGAGCACTGGACAACTGTCCTGTTCTAACGGAATATTGATGGTTTTATACGTGTGTGCAAATCCTTTCCCGTCTGACCTATGTAAAAGGAATCACATTGTTTACAACCAATTTTATAGATAATGCCTGAATTATTGGTAGGGCTATTTTTTACTATGATATTTTTCACAATATTGTTATATGAAAATACTACATTAATATCCAAAAGTTTAAATATATTAGCAATGCCTAAAAAGCCCTGGAAAAATGGAAGTACTAAAATATTTTTTGACAAAGTACGAGTGTTATTATTGACGCGATAGAAAGTTCGTTTTGCCTTGTTGAGACAAGATTCCATAAACGCAGATGGATAACACAGATCACTTCCAATACCGTTGATTTTTTCTAATTCGGCATCGATGTATTCCGGACTGGCGATCCTAAGGGCGCGGAGAAACATTGAAGAAAAAATGGCCTTCTTAGTGGGGGTGTCATGTCCCGAGTAAACGTGTACGTAGGACAAATTGTTTGTTTTTTTCCGATAGATACTAAACTTAAAACCTGGGCTTTCGCTATGTACACGCACATCCAAAAATGGGATTGAATTGTCTTGTTCCACTTCCAAAGTAAATTTAATCGAGGGGACTTGATCATTTAACTGAAGGAGGAAGTTATCCAGGTCGCGATTCATGGGCCAGATACACAAAATATCATCGATGTACCGCAACCAAGGGATGCCAACCCCCAGGATTCTCGGAATGTAAGTAATTTCGAAAAACTCCATATAAATATTGGAGAGGAGGGGCGACAAGGGGTTGCCGATGGCCATCCCAAAAACTTGTTGATAACACTAGGCAACAAATTTCAACTTTGTTTTTGTTACAGACACGTGAACTACTGATTCCTACTAAAGCGCTGATGCTGATTTCAGATCTGATATCAAAATTTCTCTATCACGTCCAGATTTTGTGTAACCGAAAACCCCTATTTTTCATTTTTTTTCTCACCCGCTTCTATTACGAAAGCCGTCTAAGCTACTTTTCCGTGCCACGTTTTATGTTAAGCATACTTAAATAATTAGTGAACAGGGATATCTTTCCTCCTTTATTCTGGCTTAAGACAGACAGCGGAATTCCGCTGGCGGAGTTACCACCCCTGCGCCCAACCATCCACCCAAAGCGCGTTAGTATTTTGTTGTTACTACTGAAAGGCAAATTCCTGTTCTTAAGTGAAACTTTGGTGTGTCCTCTTCCTTTGTCGCTTGTAGATGACGAGCTCTCCTTCTGCAGGAACCAACAATAATCTCCCATCATATTTGGGTTGAAATTACCTTGGTATCTGTTTTCCATAACTGAGATCTTTTGGTGGAAGCGCTCACCATGCTCGTCACTTACAGCCCCAAGGTTGGCCGGACATTCTGCATCCCATTATTTCATAAGATTTAAGCATGTTTTCTACGAGTTTACGGTGGTTTTCAGCTTTGTGGTTTCCAAGAAAATTTTTGACAACTTCAACGAAAGATGTCCATGCTCCTAGTTCATTCTCATTTAGGTTAGATGGAAACGATGAGTCGTGGATGACACTGCGGATCTGTGGTCCAGTGAAAACTCCAGCTTCTAGCTTAGCATCTGTCAATATTCCTTTGAATTTATCCTTTAAATATTGGAAACCACTACCTTGATGATCCATACCCTTCACGAAATTTTTCATAAGGCCAAGTTTAATGTGAAGTGGAGGAAGATGTACTTTCTGAGGATCAATAAGTGCTGGGTGTTTCACATTGTATTTACCAACAACATGTTCAGTTCTAGATGGCCAATCATGTTTTTTGTAGTGGTTCTTGTCATCTCTGCTGTTCCATAGACACAAAAAGCACATATGCTTTGTGTAGCCCAACTGTAACCCAAGAAGTAATGATACAACTTTAAGGTCGCCACAAATATTCCATGTGTTGTCCTTATATTTGATGAGTCTTAGCAGCAGTTTCATCGATTCATAAGTCTCATTAAGGCCAGTGGCATGTGCTACAGGTATTGAAGGTTTTTCATTGCCGTTGTGCAGTAATACAGCTTTAAGGCTAGCTTTACTAGAGTCAATGAACAGTCTCCATTCTTTTGGATCATAGCGACAGCCAATCCCTTGCATCAGACCACTGATATCGTGGCAGAAACAAACGTTTTCTTCCTGTAAGTAAAATGATGAAAACTGCAAATGGCGATGGCGGAAATGGGAAACTTTGGTGTTTGGTTGGAGAAGATTAAATTCTTGAAGTCTTGAACCAAGCAACTCTGCCTTTTCTTTTGGTAATTCCAAATCGCGCACTAAGTCATTTAACTCCGCTTGACTTAACAAATGTGGGGAAATATTTGCATCTGGAACATATATGCCATCTTTCCCTGTTTCTATATCACTAGCAGAATCTTCAGATGAACTGCTGTCTGTTATCGTTGCTGGTGGAACTGGTGGTGGATTTGTTTCATCGTGTGGTACTGGTTTCATTGCTGATTCGCAGTTTGGGTACGTGATCTTTGATTTGTTTTTCTTTGTGAAACCAGCAATCTTTGTCAAACAAAAATAACAATCATTGAAGTGATTTTTCGGCTCACGCCAAACCATGGGGACTGAGAACAGCATAGCTTTTCTTTTACCATTCATCCAAGCTATTAACATTGCATTGCACTGTGCACAGCAAATATGTGGTGCCCAGTCCCTCTGTTGGTCTCCTAACTTACAGTCAAAATAACACTTGTAGGCAAGTTTAATCTTTGTTGTTATGTTTCTACGTTGTGGCTTAGGTGTATATTGTCCACAGACAAAGCAGAAGTTGTCTGGGTGATTTACACAAGCACGTCTATTTGATGCCATTTTGAATTACCATACAATATCTGAAAAAACGTAGAAAGTAATTATTACGATGTGCAAAATAAAAAGAAATACACACCGTAGTACAAAACAATGCTATAGAAACACACAAGTCACCACAACCTGTCACTTGCTCATCAGCAGAGAGCTTCAACAACCGTTCTGCTTGACTGTCACGTAGCGACTGACCGTTGGGCCGTTGCCCGTTACTATGCTCTTGACTCAGTGTTGCCAACTCGGGATAAATTTTATTTATCAAAATTGTTCGAATTTGTATATAGTTGGCAAAAAAAATTGCTTTAACCTTGAAAAGCAAGTTTCATATTACTGGCATTAAGCCGATTAAAACCAAAATCTGGACGTGGTAGAAAATTTTACTAAAAGTGGTTTGCATTTTACACAAAATCTAGACGTGATAGAAAAAATATAATTATAGATTTGAAATCAGCATACCGAAATTAGCTAGGAGCACCTATTTGGTCTTCTGTAACAAAATTTTTGTTGCCTAGTGTAATACTCGTTATTGAAAGTGAATTTACAGTCTTTGATGCAAAGCTTAATAAGTTCCAAAACAATGTGTGAAGGTAGTGGCAGGTCATACTTATGTAATTCTTGGGAGAGAAAGTCAAGCATATCGTCAATCGGCACTTTTGTAAACAATGAACAAACATCAAAACTGATCAATCTATCGTTAGTTTCAGTACGTGCATTATTCAATTTTTCAGTAAGATCCATGGAATTTTTACATGTGAATCAGAGATAGTTCCGAGAATGGGGGACAAGACTTTGACAAGCCATTTGGAGAGTTTATAAGTAATAGAGCCCACCGAGCTAATAATAGGGCGCATAGGGTTGCCAGGTTTGTGGGTTTTAATGAGACCGTAAAGGTAGGGCAGAGAAGGTGAAGTGGACATGAAAAGCGGAATTAAGTCCTTATGATCTTTGAGAATGCGTTTCAAGCCGCTATTAAATGATTTGATGACGTCATCCTGCGGGTTCTTCCTAAGTTTGCTGTATGTGGCGGGGTCCTGGAGAAGCTCGTTCATCTTTCTGATGTAGTCCACTTTGTCCATAATAACTATGGTGTTAGCCTTGTCTGCTTTAGTAATATGGAGCTCCCCATCTTTTTTTAATTGTGAGAGGCTATTGCGAAAACGTTTAGGAAAGTTATCTTCGTAATTATTATTCGCCGCACTAT
>JAJOZX010006170.1:15000-25000 GCA_023014485.1 Bathynomus jamesi
CATTCTTTTTATTGAAAACAGTATTTTCACAGAATTATTGTCACAATTAAAATTCACAGAGTTAGTTTCAGAGAGTTATTTCCAGTTATTTTCACAATTGTAGTTCGTATAGCATAATTTTATTTAATGTACCAAACATAGTATTACCATACCTTCACGTATATTCGAGTGAAATCTTGTTTACATTTTTTATTTTGTTTGCAATCTTTTCAAATTCTCCCCTAGTTAGGCAAATTATTGTGCATTTTTTAATGTGTATTTTTTTAGATAGTGTAGTTAGGAAAACCCCTTAAGTGATCATTCCATAAATTAAGATCGGTCAAGCAGACTTAATTAGAACACATTAATAAGTACCTTCACATATGAGCGATTCAGACGGTGCGCTTTCTGACATCGAAGATTTACCTAAACCCATTTTTCCACCTACCCCGCGCCCTTCAAACATACTCCCAAACACACAAACTTCAGATCAAGAACGAGCCAATATGTCTCAGTCTCAAACCCACTCCCCAGCATACATTAACTTAGGCAGACTAAACCTTCCCCATACTGTTTTAATTTTTAAGGGGACCATAGCTAATCGCTTTGTTGAACCACGCGTAAGACCTTGGATCGAATCTTTAGAGCAACATTTCTTACGCGAAACCATCACCGATGATGATATAAAAATTAGAGAAGCAAAAAGATTTATCGACCCTAAAGAAGGGAATGCTCATGACAGAGTCACCTATGTCCCATCAATTAGCGAAGCTACAACATGGGACGATTTTAAACAAAACTTATTAGAATTTAGAATTTTCACTTCGAAACAAAGAAATCTAATAGTAGCAACAACTATTTACCAAAACCTACCCGGAGCACCTAAATAAAAGTTTCAGGAGTTTTTAAATGTTGACAAACCTGTAAGTGTAGCCATAAACAAAACACGGGAACATTACCCCGATTTAGCAAACCAAACTACCGAAAGGGTAGAGAAACCCCGTACATTACATTCACAGCAGCAGCCACAACACCAACAGCAACAACAACAACCCTATAAATCGAGGCAATGCAGGGAACACCCCAGAAACAAGCCCCCCAAACCCAGAATACACGCCCTCCTCCACAGTGTTTTAACTGCGATAGTTTGGGCACATGATAAGTCAATGTAATTACCCCTTATTGCTCCCACTGTCACGAACATGGTCATCGCCGTGGCGATCGCCAAAAGTGTGCTGATAAAGCCCCTGCAGGGTATAGACCCCACTTTCAGAAACCAAACCAACCACGTTCCCAAAACGTATCCCAAAAGTCACCAATCCCCAGAAACCAGTCCATTCCCAGCCTCAGTCGAACTACCAACCCAATAGATCACGACCACAGGGTCAACCACACTCTTACCCCATGTACAAACCTCAATACAACCAGCAAGGTCAACTAGTTCGGTACGTAGAAGTACCCGGAGGAATCATTTTCCCCAGAGAACAGTTTTCAAGAACACCCTCCAGCGTATGATATCCCGTAGAATATGACCCAGGTCCTCCCATAGAAGACCATTCGAGCCCTTTTTTAGACCCTACATTGGAGGCAGCAGTTCAACCTCCTCCCTCCTAAATTACAGTAATGAACCCAGATACGCACACAAACTCCCCATCAGGATAATAGGTGCGGACCTCCTAGATTTAATAATAAATTGTAGCACGATAACCAAGATTTAACTGCTCTCCTAGATACAGGAGCACACGCGACGTTAATTAAGAAACAATGTGTAGATGAATTACTAGAGAGTACAAATTACAAATATGAACTTAAGGCACCATCCTGCCAACTCAGAGGAGTTACGGGCACACCCATACCACATACGGAGAAATTGAGTTATATTTAGAAGTTGGAAACGCGGTATACCCCGCGAAATGTTGTATAGTGGACACAGTCGCCACCTTTCAGACAGACATCCTACTAGGTATGGATTTTTTTAACCGGAATCAATGGGAGATTTACCCAGCCGGAAAGTTAGTAAAGTGTCGAAATAGGACACACCATCTCCGCGAATGACAAGACAACTTAATGCTAATAGATTAGCTCAGTTCAGATTTCCGAAAGAAATAGGAAACCCCCTCCACTTGATAGCAGATCAAGTCAGCCGGTTGCATCCAGAGGGACAACCGCTCCAGAAATCAGACCCCAGGGTAATCAGTTCCAGTTGTTGAATCCAGTTGGATCAACACAGCAGTTTCCAGTCAGTCAGTTTCCAGTCAGTCAGTTTCCAGTCAGCCAGTTTCCAGTCAGCCAGTTTCCAGTCAGCCAGTTTCCAGTCAGCCAGTTTCAGTCAGCCAGCTTCAGTTCAGCCAATAAGGCAAATTTTAGTCGCCGAACCAGAATCAGATTCACAATTTTTCATATGCCCTACCGAGCATATAACAGTAGCACCTTATGAGAAGATTTGTTTCCTAGCAAAAGTAGTTAACAGTCAAGGAAAATTATTAGAGTCAGAGCGTACTCTGATTACAGAGAAAAGTAATTTCAAAAGAGATGTTCTTATTGCCCAAGTCCTTAGTCAGAGTCAGAATTCAGCTATCCCTGTTGTTTGTTTAAACAAAGGAAAAGTCCTATAGAATTAACTTCAAATCAGAAAATAGGAACTGTTTCCACAGTAGAAGTAGATTCAGATTTCCCCATCAGTATGATAAATCGTGTTTCCAGTTCCTTAGAATTAAATCCTTCATATTAAAAGAAGAATATAAGAAATGTCTGAGCACTCCCTTCAGGAGTCACCAGCTTTACAGGATCCCAAACTAATGGAATCACTTCTCGATTTCCTGATAAGAAATAGAGATGTGATTGCCCTAAAAGGAGATCCTCTGGGCCGAACTAATTTGGTCCCTTTTGAAATCAAGTTGGAACCCAATTCCAAACCCATTTTCATTCCTCCCTATCGGGTTCCACATTCCCAGTTAGTCACTATTGAGGAACACATCAAGGACATGTTGGAGCAGGATGTCATTCAGCCTTCAGCTAGTCCCTGGTCCGCTCCTATGATTCTCGTCTCCAAAAAGGACGGAACATCTCGCCCTTGTATAGATTTTAGACGCCTGAACAACATTACCATCCCAGACCGTTTCCCGATTCCAAACATGCAGGAAACAATTCTGAACGTAGGGAAAGCGAACTTTTTTCATCCCTCGATTTAGCATCAGGTTATTGGCAAATGGAGGTCAGTCCCGAATCTCGGGCATTGACTGCTTTCTCCACTAACCGAGGCCATTACGAATTCCAGGTTTTACCTTTCGGAGTCCGAAATGGGCCTGCTAATTTCTCTAGGTTGATGAATATAGTCCTTTCCGACCTATTAGGTGTCGAAGCTCTCGTTATCTTGACGATATTATCGTCTACAGTTCGGACATAAAAACACACTTTCAACGCCTTCAGAATGTGCTATCACACTTGAGAAAAGCACACCTTAAACTGAAGCTTGCAAAGTGCAATTTTTTACAAGAATCCCTGGTATACCTAGGATTCCTACTCTCGTCCACAGGAATTAAACCTGATCCAGCCAAACTCGAAGCCCTGGAAAGGTACCCTGTACCCAAGACCATCGACGACGCCCGTGCATTTATTGGTTTTGTCGGATTCTATCGGAACTTTATCCCCCAATTTTCGAATATTGCTAAACCCATTACTAATTTGTTCCAGAAAAATTCGAAATTTAACTGGGAATCCGATCACCAACATGCCTTTGAAACTTTAATTAATAAACTAACCTGTCATCCCATTTTACAATATCCTGATTACACAAGACCCTTCATCATAGCCACAGATGCTTCCTCCTATGGACTAGGAGCCGTCCTGTTACAGGACGTAGACGGTGTGGAATTACCCATTGCTTATGCCAGTCAACTTCTCTCTGCACCTCAACGGAATTATTCCACTACGGACCGAGAGGCCCTAGCGGTATATTGGGCTTTGAAAAAATTCCGAAATATCGTCTATGGCTACGATGTAACCATCAAGACTGATCATAAGCCACTCACGTACCTCTTCAAGGACAAGCTACTTGAAGGACGATTGAGTAGATGGGCTCTGTTGATTCAGGACTTTGCAGCGAAAATCGTATACAAACCGGGAAAACTGCAAGTTATTCCAGACGGATTGTCGAGACTCAAGCCCGACGCCCGAGTGAATAAAATAGGAATTCTTCCTGTGTTCGACTACGAGTGTCTGCAATACTCCCAACAACAGGACCAACACACCCAAACCTTCGGGCGCGCCTGGAACAAAAGGAACCATCGAAGGTAAAAGAACAGTACAACCTCAAAGATGGGCTCGTACATTTCAGGAACGAAGATGGAAACGACCTCGTGGAGATACCAAAGGATCTCGTCGATATAGCCATTGGACTTTGTCACGACTCACCTTTGTATGGACACATGGGGCCGGATCGCACCATCAAGAGTCTTTTGGAGCGATACCACTTTCCCGAGATGAACAGAAGGTACAGAATACATCGCCGAATGTCCGTCGTGTTTAAAGCATAAGGGCAACGTACCATCCACAGCTCCGATGCATAAATATCCAGTATGCCAAAGGCCCTGGCAAAGAACTGGAATGGATATACTGGGACCATTTCCCAAAACATCAAAGGGAAATCAGTACATCATTGTGTTTACGGACCACTTCTCGCGTTACAGCGAAGTAGCCGCCATTCCAGACCAGACCTCGGAAACTGTGGCAAGAGCCCTAGTGGAACGCGTCATCCAAAATCATACCACTCCTTCCATCCTAATCTCGGATAACGCCCTTAGTTTCACTTCCAAACTGTTCGAGTCACTCTGTAACATGTGTAAAATTAAAAATACACACATTGTGGCATACCATCCGCAGGCAAACGGCTTAGTGGAAAGGCACAATCGAAAGATCTTGGAAGCCCTGCGCCACGTTGTCGATGCATCCTCCCGTACATGGGATGATTCCCTTCCCATGGTACAAACAGCCATCAACAATGGCTATAATGTGTCCATCGGGGACACCCCTCATTTCGTTCTCTATCACTACGACAAGCGTCTACCTTTTGATTTGCCCGACCAAACCGACCCGGCAGTCTAACATCTTCCGAAATGGCAGAAGCAAATCAGCAACTAGCTGAACGATCTTTCAAGATTTTTGACATAATCCGCTATGCCCTCGACCAACGAAACCAACAGATGGAGCAAGAGCAACATAGGCGTCATCCCCGTCAACGGACTATAATCGTCGGTATGCGATGTTATCTGAAGAGCGTGAAACCGCCAGGTGCTCATCGCAAATTATACCAAAATGGGATGGCCCATATAGGATTATGAAAAACCTCGGAAAAAATCGTTATGAAATCCTCGACCTCCGGGATCATTCCAAACTAAAGATCATTCACGCTGACAATTTGAAGATAGCTTCCGAACAACACCTTCCCAAAAAACAGCTGCCAGGCGTTCGAGCCGCCTATCCTTCAAAAGGTCAAGATATTAACAAATCGGGCAGGGATCAAAAAACTGAAGTGGTCACCGCGGGAACCGCTACCCATGACGAAGATTGGTACCTCGTAATACCACCAGTACTCGAGGCAATCTCTGAACAAGAGGAGGCCCCAGAGCCAAGCGTCCCATCGGACCCAGACCCTGGAGAAACCCCTTCGAGAGGATCACTCAGTGGAACTCCACCATCTCCTCCAACTCCACCATCTCCTCTGTCACCACCCTCGCCGATTGATGATCGACGCACGGACCCTACATACCGCCCGCAAATGCATCACCCACGTGAACTAGAACCTTCACATAAGAAACGAACCCGCTCAGAATCCGAGCTCAACGGTCGACCCCCATTGCCACCAAAACGAGGCCGACCCCTTCGCCCACAAACACAAGTATCCACACAACCTACCCCAGCTCCGTATAACTAAGGCGTAGAAATGAATAAAATTGTCCCCCTTATAATTTTCCAAATTATTTACTCTTGTAGCCCTAGCATTAAAATTTCTACCGGAGTTGTTATAGAAAAACTTGCAGAAGGTAAATTTTTGAAAGGGCACTCAGACCTTTATAACGGGTCTGTCAAAAAAAACTGAGCCAAATTCAAACCTTTATTAAAACAAAACCATTTATCTAATTAAGTTGAATTTTTACACAATAAAGTATAGGTAATCACCTATTATCTTTTAAATTTTTATGACGATAACTTCAGAATTGTTAATTTTATTAATAATTAACTAAAAGGTGAGATTCTCCTACTTAACATGAAAAAAATTTTTTTTACGATATACTGTAGATAATTTTTAGTTTAATAAAATTAAAAGAACTGTTCAGTATGATTCCCTTGCATTTCTATCACTTTTTTTAATCTTGGTCTGAATTCGTCTATTGCTCGATTTATTTGCTCTTGGGGGAGCTCTGCCCATTTTGCGATAATCAACTCACGCAAATGATTGACATCCCTTATTCTGTTCCTATACACTCTCTCTCTGCCAAGTTTTCCCATATTCCGTAGTCTACAGGGTTAGGTCAGAGCTGTTAGGTGGCCAATTATTCGGTTCCAGAAATTCAGGCACATTCTTTTTCAAATATTCGATGGTTGTTTTGGCAGTATGTGATGTTGCACCATCTTGTTGAAAAATAAAGTAACCTTGACTAGCCAAGTTTCTCATTTCTGGAAGCATTTTCTCAAGCAGGGTATTTGAATAATATTGAGCATTAATTTTCACTCCTGGCTCAATAAAAAATATTGAAGTTTTTCCCAACTTGGACACTCCAACAGAAACCATGACGCTAGAAGAAAAGTGACTCCTTGTTGCGTACAGTCTTTCATCTTGGATTTCATTTTTCTTCGCAACATCAGAATAAACCCGGTCATTCTGTGAGTTTCTTGGTGGCTCTACCGTAAAACGTTTTTCATCCGTAAAAAATGTCTTGGAAAGTTTATCTTCAGTTATTATACGTAAAATACGTTTAGA
This sequence comes from Bathynomus jamesi, assembly GCA_023014485.1. Taxonomy (NCBI): domain Eukaryota; kingdom Metazoa; phylum Arthropoda; class Malacostraca; order Isopoda; family Cirolanidae; genus Bathynomus; species Bathynomus jamesi. Next base: position 21,959 of record JAJOZX010006170.1, read on the forward strand.
TTTCTCAACTCTTTTCTGACAGTTTACTTCTGACAATCTTTGTCCATGCACTCTTTTAAATAGTTTAAATTGCAGATCAGATTTAATAATCCTTCTTACGCTTGATTCTGATATTTCTAGTTCTTTTGATATTTGAGCAGGTGTCATGTGGCTACCAGGTCGATCCTCTTGACTAAGGATACGTTCCTCCACTTTCGGAATATTTTCATCTACTCTAACTGATTTTGGTCGCCCACTACCAACCTTCCTTTCAATGCTTCCTGTTTCATCGATAGTTCTCAATAAGTAATCTAAACCTGATCTAGTCCATCCTTTATAATCGAATTCAGAAAGTAATTTCCTTGCACTATAACCTTTTTCAACTCTATAATGCTTTATAATTATTTTATCTTCATGTGAGAATGGCATATTTAGAGGTATTCACGAAAAATTTTAAATCTAAACAAATTCTGAAAAAGAGAAAAAAGAAGATATTACATAATGAGAAAAACTGAAATTTTCGCAATCTGTAGAAATAACCGCATAACTCCTAAAATATTTAAAATAAAGCTATAAAATTATCACAGATTATTTATGAGCCTTTTATTTATTTAGTGTAAAAAAATATTTGAAATCTCTATCAAATTGTGCATTTTATAGAGATTTCAAATTGGCTTAGTTTTTTTTGACAGACCCTGTATAAATTTCCAACCCCCTGCTAGAATTAAAATCAATCTCCTTCAGATACAAACCCAATTAAAAACGTTTGAAAGTAAAGTCCAGAATTCTTTCCAAGGAAAAGATCAGATTAGTCGCGTTCTGTTAGAAAATACCCTCGAAAATATTCAAACAACAGCACGCGCCCTATCAGAAATATTAGCCTTACCATGGATACAAACTGAAACTAAAAATTCAGAAAACTTTAACCAAAGAAGTAAAAGGGGACTGATAGATATAGGAGAGAAACTGTTCAAAGGTTTATTCGGATTAGCAACCGAAGAAGATATTAAAAGAATTGAACTTAAATTTAATCTCTTCGAGTGAAATCGACAATATAATGGACACATGTTAGAACAAACTATTAGGTCATTACACGAAAACAATCGCTTCCTCCACTCCCTTTCGGACAGATTCACATACCTTGAATCCATGTTAGCTCAATACAAAGAACACAAAAGATATCTAGAATTAATAGAGATAATGAACCTACAAGTATCCCTAATCGATAAATACTTACAACGAATAACTACGATTCATTCCAAGGTTTTGCGTGCAACCCAGCTAGCCCATGGAAAAATCACTCTTTCCACCCTAATACCATGGGAAATACTTCAGTCCTTGATTCACACCGCCCAGTCACAATTAAAATTATCACCCATATTCCCACTCAACCACACTAATTACCCTCAATTTCTAGAATACACCTGGACTGTACATGGACCACGCCCCTACACATACCTCATAATTATACCATTTTTCGATGTCCTCACTTATGACGTATATAAATTTCATCCTTTCCCCACACCCTACCAAAACAACTCTAATGTCTATCGATTCTATTTACCCACCGTACCACCTTACCTTTTCCTCACCAAAGATCTGTCAGCTTATTCTATGATGTCAGATAGCGACGTCCGGCATTGCCGATTCCCGCAACCAAATAAACAACTCGTCTGCCCTCCACTCAAAGCAGTTATTCTTCCAACTACTAGGTCTTGCTTTATCGACTTAATTCGTGACCGGCATGCCCCGGTATGTTCATTTAAAAAATTTAAACCCCTAAAACCATCCAACTACGAATTGGACCAGACATCTGGGTTTCTTTCGCGAAAAAGGACTGCCGCACTCTCGAGTGTCCATCGAATATTCCCTCATCACAATCCCTAGGGTTATTCGGCTACCAATTGGTTGCTCCTGCGTTCAAAAGCCCTCCAAATATACAACCCGTACAAGGTTACCCTTAAAACTCATACCCATTCCCGTCGCAAATTAAATTTAAACCCTCATAGAGATCTTAAATCTCTCCATAAAACCTGTAACCATCCTACCCGAACTACATGCCCTGAATGGAATGATCAATTGAGCCGGTTAAAATTTCGGATGATAACCAAAAAACCTCTTACAAATACTACAACCGTAACCATTTTCTCAACATCTGCCGTTAGTATCGTTATTGTATGTGCTATTATCCTCGGTATATTTGTGGTGAAAAGATCATTCTGGGAACAAAGAAAACCAAGAGACACGGAACATGAAACTATTTATGCACGACCAAGAGTGCGTACCCAGACCACGTGAACTAGACTTAACCACCCGACTTATGTTGTATATAAAAATCTGTATTATAAAACCCATAGTTATCATCTAGTTAGCATTAGTTAGGATGTTACATTATTATTAGGGCGGTCAAAAGTCAATAAAGTCAAATTGTTTCCTGTGGAGCACTTTTCGCTGAAACGACTGAAAATGCAATAAAAACACCTGTAGGGGGTATATTACCAAAGTTAATAAGTCAACCAAAAGTCAACTTTTACCTGTTAGGTCAAAAAATAGCAATGAGGTAAATAAAGTCAATTTTTTGGAATAAATAATTAAAATAACTAAAAATTGGCATCTTTTTGGTTAACTGGCAACTTCGCTGCTCGTATTTGTCTTATTCAGTTATGTCCGTTCTGGTTTTGGATGTGGTTGTGTTGTATGTATTGTGGTTACTGGTTACCGTTTTTGATTTGTGATTTTTTCTGATTTGTGATTTCAGTGATTTCGATTTCTTTTGATTTCAGATATTTAAAATGCCAAAAGTTGCAGTTAGTTCTATTGCTAAAGTGCGCGCTATAATTGCAAAATATCCTAATGAATTCATTTGTTCAGGAAAAAATGAGCTATACTGTCAGATTTGTTGTGTTGTGGTCAAGCATGACAAATCCTTTTTTGTGGATAAACATCGCTCTACCCAAAAGCACCAGCGTGGTATAGACCAAAATGTGGGAAATGAAAAGACGCAAACCCTTTTAAAGTACAAGTCTTCAGATTTTCGGAAAAACTTGTGACTACATTTCTGTC
>JAJOZX010006170.1:30000-65000 GCA_023014485.1 Bathynomus jamesi
CAACATCTCGCCGACCCAGCTGAGTGCAATTGTGTACTCCCTTGTATCTGCATGTGGTGGAGATACATCAAAGCTGAGTCTAAATGCAAGGACGGCCCACCGATACCGAGCTTCCATCGTGTCAGAAATAAGTTTAAAAATCATGGATGAATGGCAACCATCAGACAAAGTACTGGTGCACTGGGATGGTAAACTTATGGACACGCTGGATTGCAAAGGCACTGATGACCGCCTGCCCATTCTTGTGTCTGGTGTCAATGGCACAAAGCTTCTTGGAGTCCCACCTCTTCCGCATTTGACTCAAAAAGCTGGCCTGGTTCAAGGAGACTTGATATCAACAGCAACCAAACAACTTCTGGTCGATTGGGAGTGTGAACAGAATGTCTTTGGTATGGTTTTCGACACAACTTCATCCAATACAGGTAAACCTATTTCAAACATCAGCGTGAATTTATCACGACATTAATACCAAAATACAGTGAATGATTTAACAGAAATCTGCAAAAAGCACGTGCCTGAAATGGTGGCCTTAAACTACGATTACATTTTTTTTCAGGACAAAAAACAGCTGCTTGCGTCTCCCTCCAAAAGGAATTAGAGCGTGCCGTATTCTGGTGCGCCTGTCGCAGGCATGTGGGGGTCATCCTAGGTGTTTGCTGGGATTGCTTGAAAGTGGAGGGCTCTTCAAGTCCAAACATAATGGTTTTCCAGAGGTGAGTCATAAGTTTTACAAAATAACAAGGAATATTATTATCTAATGAACAAATTTAGTGGAATTTCTTTTATTAGACTTATAAGATATACTAACACCAAGCAAATGATCGATCATATCAATCTTAATACCCCTAAAACAATATTATAGATTAGTACGAAATACAATAATCCCAATAATTGCATTTCTAGGTTCAAGAACCATTCCTCTCAACTGGCGTACAATGAAAAAAAGAAATACTACTACCCCGCAATGCCTGGAGTGTTTGAGGAGTGCCAGCAGGAGATGGCTGACTTCTTCCGTGAATCTCTAGCCCAACCATTTACACGTGGCGACTACAAGGAGCTGGTAGAGCTTTCTCTGCTGCTTGTAACTAAAGGATCCGAGCCAGTGAACTTCACAATGGTCTACCCCGGCGCACTTCACAAAGCAAGGTGGATGGCTAAACTGCTCTATACCCTCAAGATTGTTCTTTTGTCAGGCCAGATCAAAGAGCAGTTTCCCAAAGCCGAGGTTGTGACTAAAAGTAAAATCAGCAAGTTAGAACGGTTTGCTGTGTTCACAGTCGCTGTTTATGTCCCATGGTGGATTGTTTGCCCCGTTCCAGCAAGTGCGCCACTGAATGACTTGAATTTGGTCGAAACCTTGGCTGAATTTGCCCCATATGACGCCACAATAGTTGACAAAGCACGTGTGGCACTCGGTAGACACACTTGGTACCTAACTGAGGAGTTGGCCCCACTGGCTTTGTTCTCGTCCCAAGTACAAGAAAGGACAAAAGAGGAGATGAGGAAGGCCCTTCTTTGCCATGAAGGCACTGAAGTTACTAAGAGAGTGGGGCTCAATCATGGGGGCTATAGAAAGCCATATCTTCCCCTGTCCCAGAAAGTGGCACTGCCCTGGTGGACCTAATTGGGCCTGACTCAAGCCGGTTCTTCACCATTTTAGGCATGCCCTATCAGTTTCTCCACAGTCCAGCCAGTGAATGGGCGGATCATGACGACTACCTGAACATGAAACGGGTTGTGGACAAGCTTCAGGTCATCAATGAGGCTGCAGAGCGTGGTGTAAAACTTTGCCATGACTTTCTTAATGTTGCCAGGGATGAGGAGCACTTTCAAGAAGTCCTTCAAGTAGTTGAAAATGACAGACTCCGCGTTCCTAATCAGCGCAAACGATCATCTGTTTCCAAACAGAAATCATGGTTTCTTGCTCTAGAGAAATAATACCTTGTGAATATATGATAAAACCCCTTAATGTACCATGAGAGAATAAGAATGATTAACTTTTTTGTGTTAGTGATAACAGCTTTTAATTAAGACAGGCAAATGATTTGTGCTAATATCCCTTATGATGGTTGTGTAATCTCATATATAGGCGCATATGCCGTATAAGCAAAATTGCTATTTTTCAAATTGCTGGTGCTCACTTGAATATGCATGAATCTTCAAAAAATTGCACGTGGGTATTTTTTATGTCAATATGCAACACCAAATTTTGAACAGCATTGTAGGACAAAGTTGGGGCAACTGTCACACCCTATATATATATATATATATATATATATATATATATATATATATATATATATATATATATATATATATATATATATATATACACAGTAATATATATATATATATATTATATATATATATATATATATATATATATCTATATATATGTCACAACCCTGCGATTTACCATTTCTATGGTTGAACAGTATCCATGTTTGTGCCATTAGAAGTTCGCTGTAAACAGCGAATGTCCCTCCCTTATATTGTACGTACAGAGTGAATCACTCTGACGTCATAAAGTAACTTAATTTCCTTCCATACCTTGAATATTGAATCACGTGTTTAGTATGTGGATATCTTTCGTATTCAATGTATGGTAAATTCTTTAATAATAATAATAATAATAACTTTACTATCTACAGTATAAGTCATTATTTATATGTTGTGTCCTGTCGGTGTTATGCAACCATACTCATTCATACATCCATGTTCCTTCTTGACCGTTGTCCTTTATTAATTTTATCACCTATTACCTATTTTTTTACCTATTACCCATTGTCTAGTTATTCTCTATCAACTTATCAGTCTATGTTTACTCGTGTCTATATTACGCACACAACCTATTGTGTGACGAATGATGTGTGTACACTACCGTGTGCAGTCGTACATGTCTATTGACGATCATGATACGTACATGTATCTTTTTTACGTTTTATTTTCTTTTATTATTTCACCTCTCGCAAGTTGTCTATTATTGCTGAGACGAAGGCTCGAATTCCGATTACGTCGTCAAAAGCGAGCCTCTGAATTCGAACTTTTCTCTCTTGCCTCTGCTACCAATTTATAATGTTAAGATGTGATGTTATATTATAATATATGTACTTACTACTTCTACCTAATTGTCATTCAAATTCCGTTACTTATGTCTTACGTTATCATTAATGTCCGTGTACTTTCAAATGAAAAGTACACCGTATCTTTTCTCCGCTTTCCTCATCGCTGGCTAATTAGACTTTCAAATCATGATAACCAACCATTCCTTTAATAATATTAGACATAATTTGGCGTAATCACTGTTAACTATAAATATATAACATTGTTGTTAATCCCCTTTAAATTATAAAACAACGGAGAACTCTCCTTCATTGTTTAAATTGTGTTACCTATTCAGATTACTTCAGTATTAGATATGTCAATTAACAAATTGCTAAAATTGTAATTAACGGTAATTAATGTATGTAATATAATGTAATTTATGTACTTAATGTACTCTGTACATGTCGGTCCCCCGACATTATGTCGCCACCCAAAAGTGTATACCTTACAAAAATTAGTATCTTTTTTTGTTAACTTTTTGCTTAAATTATGCTTAACGTCAGAATTCTTTAGCTCTCCAACTAAAGTGGGAGCTTAACCTTCGACTGCATTCCCCCAAAATTGAGGCTTATTTATTTCTTGTATTGTAAATTAAATCATTCCTGCCTGAGCTCTTGATACCAGAGGTTGCACCTCCCTCACTTTAAATTTCCTCCCTGAGCCGTTGTTACCAGAGGTGGCTCCTCTCTCATCTTAAATTCCTGCCTGAGGCTTAGACCAAGGAGGCCAAGCCTCCTCATTTTAAATTCCTGCCGTAACTCTTACTCGAGGAGGACAAGCCTCCTCGCTTTCAATCCCCACCTTAACTATTGTGAAATGGGGTCGAACCTCTACCCCTGTAAATTCCTGCTTGAGCTGTTGTTGTAAGAGGTAAAACCTCTCCCCCTGTAAACTTCTGATTATTTATCAGTGCCTCGTTCTGTATAAACTTTGTAAATAAAAGAATTTATGAGTGAACTAAAACTCCAATTTTTGAAGTGAAGTGTTTCCATCCATCCCTTCGGGAAAAAAACAAACTTGGTAGAAACTATTTATATTGATACTCGGATACTCTCGGCCAAGGCCGAGCTTACCCAACAAAGGACCACCTTCGTTGGATTGTCCAAAGTGCATTAACCCTAAAAGTCGCAAGCGGGCAGAGGCTCGCACAACGTATGCGCGACACTGAAGGCCCGCACAACCGATGCGCGACATATATATATATATATATATATATATATATATATATATATATATATATATATATGTGTATATATACTATATATATATATATATATATATATATATATATATATATATATATATATATTAGGGTGTCTCTTATTTTCGAAGTGTTGATTTTTTTAGGTTGTGCCCCCCTCAACCAGTTCCATTGGTTGAAAAAACATCACATATAAAATTGTTTTTGGATTGAACAAATTTTTAGAGGTCGCCCCCGCTTATTAAAGTTCATAAAATATAGCTATTATTTATGCAATTAATATTTGAAATTACTAGCAGTTGTCAAGTATACTAAACATATGTTTTTAATTAATTAATCATCATATTTATGATGAATTCAATTAAATGAATATATTAGAGATAATTGTCAAGTTTGTAGTTGAAAATATTGCTTGATAAGACAAGATCAACCTGTTTAAACATGTTTCATCAAGAATGCTCCAGATTATGTTGCAATTGTTTATTTGTCATCATTCAGTGTTCTGCTGTCATAAGTTAAAGGTGTGTAACTGTATCACTATACTTCTTTTTTGCTATTATCAGATAATAAACTATGTTATTTATATTTTTCACAATTATTTATACTGATTATTAACTTTGTTATGTCTACCAAACTTTTTTTTTTTTGTAATTTAAAAAAGTCAAAACAGTGATTTAGCCCTGCTCTACAAAACCATAACACTACATTAATATTTTGTTTTCTTATTTTGCAGATGAATACAAGAAGACCATTCTATTTGCTCGGATCTACAGTAGATGATATTAAAGGCTCAAAGCTGCCCCCATATAGGCAAGCTTTTGGTTATTTTATGCACCTCCACAGAGAGAAAAACATGACAATCCGCGATGCTCTGCGTCAATCTATTCGAGCCACAATAGTTATCTGGGATAAGGCCAATATTCCTACTCAGCAGGAACCTCGTGCCATGAAGAAGTTAGAGAATTTCATTAACGAATGGAACTTGCTTAAAGAAGCATGCTTCCAGAACAAGCCAGAGCCATAAAACCAAGGAGGCTGATTTTGTAGAGCGATTGGAAGATCTCTTTGACATCGCCCATGGAGACGCTGAGAAGTTGATCAAGAATCGTGAGGACTGGGAGTTCCTTCAACTGCAAAGACAAAAAGGTCGTCCTGGCTCAATCGGTGGTGTGGACACTGTACATCTTCACCGCACAAAAAAATGCAGTCAAACGGTTGGAAGCTGAGGCAGAGAGAAAAAGAAAGTCAGAATCTTTGATGGAGGCGTCTACTAGTCAAGTTGTACTGGCTTCTTCCACATCTTCCAGCAACACTGATGAAAGTGAGAATGAGGAGGAGGAGCCCAAAGGAGCTTGTGCTTTACCAAAATCTAAGAAAAAACGAGGCATGAAAAACATCATGACTATTCAGATGTCTGCTGCCCTGGATCGTACACAAATTTCCTCTAGAAAGGCAACATTTATCCTCGCAGAGGCAGCTAAAAGCTTTGGTTTGGACGCTTCAGATTACAACATAAACCAACATTCTATCCATCGCCTTCGAAATAAGAACCGAGCTCGTCATGCTAAAGAACTTAAGGAGCATTTCCATGGAGAATGTTCTATGACAGTCCACTGGGATGGCAAGATGATGGAGGACCTCACCTCGCACAAGCACATTGATCGTCTCCCAGTACTTGTGTCAGGACCTGGTGTTGAACAGCTGCTTGGTGTCCCCAAAATCCCAAACTCAACTGGAGAAGCAAGCTGAAGCCGTCTTTAACTGCCTGAATGAATGGGGAATTACAGAGAGAGTAAAAGCAATTTGTTTCGATACAACAGCTTCAAACACGGGTCAATATAGTGGAGCCTGTGCTCTCATCGAAGCAAAATTGGGACATGATGTTTTGTACTTGCCTTGTAGACACCATGTTTTAGATTTATTGTTGGGAGCTGCATTTGAAGCAACATTGGGATCTACATCAACTGGTCCAGAGATATTGATCTTTAAGCGTTTTCGTGACAATTGGACTTCTGTTGCTCAAAGCCAGTTCCAAACAGGTGAGACAGACACGATTACTAAAGAAGCAATTATCCAGTCTAAAACTGAACTAATTCAGTTTGCTAGATCCCAGGCACCTATGCTACGGGATGACTATCAAGAACTTTTGGATCTGTCCATCATCTTTCTTGGAGGTGTCCCCAATAAAGGCATCAAGTTTCGTGCACCAGGTGCCATGAATCGAGCTCGCTGGATGTCCAAAGCGCTCTATTCTATCAAGATGTGGCTTTTTCGAAACCAGTTCAAGATGACTAAGACTGAAGAACGAGGAATTCGAGATCTTTCCCTTTTTTCTGTTCTCATCTATATGAAGGCTTGGACAACATCCTCACTCCCTATTGAAATCCCATTTAATGACTGGCTCCTTATGAGGTCATTGATTAATTATCCTAACAAAAAGATTTCTGATGCAACTAAAAAAAAGCTCTCTAACCACTTATGGTACCTGTCTGAAGAAGCAGTTGGTCTTGCTTTCTTTGATGAGCGAATTACTACAGATGTAAAGAAACGCATGGTAAAGGCATTAGAAGATGAGTCCACTGATAGACCACCCAAGCGTCCTCGGATTCCTGAATCGACCTTCTGCTCTGGTGAAGGACTACACCAACTTGTTACAAGAAATACTAGAGAATTCTTTACTAAGCTGAATTTGCCAAAAGGATTTCTGAACAAGGCACCCAGCACTTGGACATCCAACTGTGAATATTTAAGGGCCAGAGCTATTGTTGCAGCTCTATCTGTTGTAAATGACCGGGCAGAACGTGCAGTAGCTTTAGTTCAAGAGCTGAATAAGAAATTGACAGTGGGGGAAGAGCAGCTCCAGTTCCTGCTCCAAATTGTTGCAAAACACCGCCAGAGTCACCCAGTTCCATCAAAAACTGTTCTTCTCAAAAATAACCATCAATGAGGTCGCACCTTAAAATACACCATATTGTATAATCATTGTATATTAAATAAATGTTGTATAAGGAAATTATGCTAATTAAAGTAATTAAAGTACGTAAATAGCACTGGCATTTTGAATTTATCTCTATATAATAAACTAATGTTTTTTTTTTGTAGCAATGCTTCATTGCTGATTGTATATAAAAAAAGAGCCAGGAAGGATTTTGGATAGGAGAAAAAGGATTGGGATAAAGAAGGACTGAGGACCAAAGGATGGATTATAACAACATCAAGGATAGGTTAGAAAAGGATCAATGATAAATAAGAAGGCCTATACTTATAAAAACGAATCAAACTAAAAAAAAGAAGAAGGAATTATGTGTATAATGAGCATAATCATATGTCAGGAGCTATTATGCCATGGTCACCATTTTTATTAGCCGGGGGCGACCCCTAAATATGAGCCAATTTGTGTCAAACTTTCAAGTTTTATTTTTATGCTAAATGGAACTATTTTAGGGGGTGCAGATAAAATAATTCAACATTTCAATTTTTGACTACCCAATAAGAGACACCCTAATATATATATATATATATATATATATATATATATATAATATATAATATATATGATGAATAAAACCACGAAGGAAAGGAAAACAAAATGGTGCTCAAGCGCTTTCGTCTAATGACATCCTCAGGAACACTGAAGTACATAAAAGGTTAAGCCTATATATAGGTTACAGAAAGAAAAAAGAAAAAATAAATAACATACATACAAACACACATATATATATATATATATATATACATACATATCTATATATACAAATACATACATACATACATACATACATATATATACAATAAACAGAGAAGTAAAAATAAAAAAAAAAATTAAAAATTAAAACCTTAAAGGATTACCAGTGAGGCGTACAGATTTGTAAGGAAAAATATCGATTTTAGCACAAGATCAAATGGATTATAAAAATACAAATTTATACTGGAACTCTGCCCGGGTTTTAACACACTGCTGCCTATGGTCAGGTTTCGATATAAATAAAAAAAGAAAATGCAAATTAAAAGTTAATAAAGTAGAAGACAAGTTTACCAAAGATTTAATGTTTTACCCTTCTTATCTAAATCTGTTTTAAAGGAATTCAACATAACAGGATCGAGTTGAAAAAGACCTTTGCTTATGTTGAAGTTATTTGAAAGTTGGATAATGGCAGACTCAAGAATATTTCTATTAACAATGTTGCTTGAATGGAATAAAACTGAAGCATTATTCCATTCAATACAGTGGGCTAACTCTGACAAATGGACAAAAAGGGCACTGGACGACTGTCCTGTTCTAACGGAATATTGATGCTGTTTTATACGTGTGTGCAAATCCTTTCCCGTCTGACCTATGTAAAAGGAATCACATTGTTTACAACCAATTTTATAGATAATGCCTGAATTATTGGTAGGGCTATTTTTTACTATGATTTCACAATATTGTTATATGAAAATACTACATTAATATCCAAAAGTTTAAGTACATTAGCAATGCCTAAAAAGCCCGGGAAAAATGGAAGTACTAAAATATTTTTTGACAAAGTACGAGTGTTAATATTGACATGACAGAAAGTTCGTTTTGCCTTGTTGAGACAAGATTCCATAAACGCAGATGGATAACACAAATCACTTCCAATACCGTTGATTTTTACCACTTCGGCATCGATATTCCGGACTGGCGATCCTAAGGGCGCGGAGAAACATTGATGAAAATATGGCCTTCTTAGTGGGTGTATCATGTCCCGAGTAAAAGTGTACGTAAGACAAATTGTTTGTCGTTTTCCGATAGATACTAAACTATGAAGGCCATATTTTCATCAATAATAGAAATCCAGTAAAAAGTGTCTTGGGGCCTTTGAAAAATGTAAACGGAGATCTAGTTTCTGAAAACAAGGAAATGGCTACCTTGCTAAATGAATTTTTTACGTCAGTTTTTACTATAGAAGATCTAACGAATATCCCTACGGTCATAGACATAATACCTTTTGATAATGGTAATATTTTGGATAATATCGTGGTTAGTGAAGCGGCGATAATGCGCTATATTGATAAAATGAAAACGCGTAAATCACCGAGTCCGGATTCCATATATCCCATACAACTAAAAGAATTAAAAGATAGCATTGTTGTGCCGCTAACAAAGATTTTTAATGCGTCTATTTCTGAGGGGTGCGTACCAGATAATTTCAAGTTAGCAAACGTAACACCTATCTTTAAGAAAGGCGATAAAGGTGCGGCGGGAAATTATAGGCCAATCAGTTTAACGTCTGTTGTAGGTAAGCTACTGGAATCAATAATTAGGGATCGTATAGTCGAACACTTAGAAGTGCATAAACTAGTTAGAAATACGCACCACGGATTTAGGTGAAACAAATCTTGCTTAACTAATCTTTTAGAATTTTTCCAAAGCGTGGTTGACGTTTACGATAGAAATAGGGCGGTTGATGTAGTGTATTTAGATTTTCAAAAAGCGTTTGACTCCCTGCCGCACAAAAGACTCATTGAAAAAACTAAGGCTCATGGAATCAGGGGTGTAGTAATAAATTGGCTAGAAGAGTGGTTGCGAGGCTGGAAACAGAGGGTGGTCGTTGATGGAGCGGAATCGTGTTGGGCTAATGTAGCGAGTGGCGTTCCTCAGGGTTCTGTATTGGGCCCCTTGCTTTTTCTTATATATATTAACGATTTAGATGTCGGCCTAGTCAGTACAGTTTCAAAGTTTGCGGATGACACGAAGCTGGGTGGTAGGGCGATTAATGACGAAGATAGAGGTAAAATTCAGGAAGATCTGAATAAAATCGTTGATTGGTCAGTCACATGGCAAATGAGATTTAACGTTGATAAATGCAAAATTTTGCATATAGGTTCGCGTAACGGTAATTTTGCGTATAGTATGTCAGGGAAAGATTTAACAAACGTAGAGCAGGGAAAAGATTTAGGAGTTATAGTCACATGATTTAAAAGTAGCGAAACAAAGTACAGCAGCGGTCAATAAGGCGAACAAAGTGTTAGGTTTTATAGCTCGAAATTTTGAGTACAAATCGTGCGATATTATAGTTCCACTTTATAAATCATTAGTTAGACCCCATTTGGAGTACGCGCTCCAATTTTGGAATCCGCGTATGCGCAAAGATATAGACAAAATCGAAAGAGTTCAAAGACGAGCAACTAAGATGATTCCGACGCTTAGGTCAAAGTCGTACGAGGATAGGCTTAAGGAGTTAAAATTGACAACACTCGAGACTAGGAGGTTAAGGGGTGATCTAATCCAGGTTTTCAAAATTATGAATGGGTTCGATAACGTAGATAGAGATAGCTTTTTCAAAATATCTCAATATAATAGGACTAGAAATATCGGGTGTAAGTTGACAAGTAGAAGGTTCGAGACAGCAGTTGCGAAAAACTTTTTTACGCATAGAATAGTAAATAGCTGGAATAGTTTGCAGGTAGAAGTAATTAGTAGCACGTCCATAAACATGTTTAAAAATCGATTAGACGCATATGTTGATAGTAAGGGTATAGTTTAAGGTAGTAAAATTAAGGCTTTCTGTGGATTGATCCCACAGCTCAACACAAGTGTTGTGGGATATAGGGAGGCAGCGTCTTGGGTTAGGGGATACTAACTGTCCTTACACACCCCATTTAAAGAGATTCCTCTGCCGAGCGGTGCCCCCCATAGTACTGTGAGGTATTGAAAAACTCATGATTTTCACTTGCCCCACAAACACCTTTAAATGGGAGACCCAAAATAGGTGCACACACACTTTTACATTACTGTACAGTCTTTACAGCCACACCTACACTTTTCCTCGTAAGTGTGTATATTGTAATGTATATCATTGTAAATTTTGACTGGGTCCGCAATCGATATGGACCGTGACTTGATGGATACCGTAATGAAATTGACTGGATTCTTTGGATGTGATATATTTGCATGTCCGTTATAAATAGATATAGAGTGTAACATATTTGTTTACAGTAGTCTATTATGACTTGATCCTCTTGATCCAGAGATTCTATCTTTAGTTTTAAATCGATAATTAATTAGTTTTAAATTGATAATTATTTAGTTTCGTAAAAATTGGTCGTTGCCAATTTACCGGCAGTTTTTAAATAAGTTTCTTATGTTCTTGTGGTTCGGAACCCACGTAAAATTGTAGGTCCCCTTCGTCACCACGGAGGACATACAGAATACACGAACAGTTAGGTAGACCAGCCATGAGTGGATCCTAGGTTCTTTGTTGGTCTGAAACATTTTAAAATTATAACATTATAACATATATAATTTATATATATATATATATATATAAAATATATATATATATATTATATATATATACTGTACATATATATATATATATATTTATATAATACAGTCTATATATATATATATATATATATATATATATATATATATACAGTACTGGCCAAATTATTAGGAATTTTTTTAAAATTTCAATTTTTGGTATAAAATGTTAAATTAAACCAATTTTAAACGTTGAAAAGTTATTTATTTCTACACAAGAATACATGGTCATTATTTAGCAATAGTTTAGTACTTAGTTTGACCCACCTTAGCTGCCATAATGCCTGCGACACGCTTCGGCATGCCATGAATCAATTTTTTGCATAATTCTTTAGTCGAACGAAGCTTGTTTGTTCTTCAGTTGTCGTTTGGTTGTCGTGCGATGCCGGTGTTTTTCACTTTCTTTTACGTGTCATTGTAACTACCGTTTAATTTAAATAGTGTATTTACCCAATTTCGGCAATTATTTGTTATAGTTTTTAAGTGAATTTGAAAATGGGGCGAAAGAATGACTTGAGTCCACGGAAAATTGGGCAAATACAGGTTTTATTAACTTCTTCTACATTTAAACAAAAGGAAATCGCTGCCAAACTCCATGTTTCACCACAGTCAGTACTTCGTATTAAGAAAAAAATGGTATTTGGAGAAAATGTAGGCCCCAAAAGGGTTGGAAGATGCGGCAGAAAAAGGGTAACGACTCCAAGAACTGATTGACAGATTGCAATTTTGTCACTTAGAAATAGAAGAGCTACTTGCAAAAACATTTCCAGTAGTCTAGCGGCTGATGGCATCAATATTAGTCGTAGAACAGTCAACAGGAGGCTTCTAACTGCCGGCTTCAAAGCCTACCGCCCTAGGAAGAAGCCCAGGCTCACTGAGGCTATGAAGAAGGCACGTTTTGCTTGGGCAAAGGAACACATTAACTGGACTAGTGAGGATTGGGAACAGGTAAGAATAATATTTAACATTAAATAGAATGTTAATACAGTAAATACAGTATGCATAGAAGTGTATTTACAGTACGAGATAAAACTGCAGTAAAAATATCTGTAAAGCAGCAAGTCATACTGTACTTCGTTTTAGCTGTACTTCATACGCTATGCACTGACTCTTTCACAGGGCTTTCTTTGATTGCAGGTGGTGTTCTCCGATGAGTCAACGATTGCCGTGCTTGACGACCGTGTTCAAAGTGTAAGAAGGAGGCCTGGAGAAGAATTTTTGCCTGAGTGTCTGATGAAAACGGTGAAATTTCCACAAAAGATCATGGTTTGGGGAGCAAATGGTATGGTAATAGACGTTGGATTTTTCAACAAGACTCAGCTCCATGCCACACGGCAAAGTCGGTTAAAAAATGGTGTCATGAAAATAGTGTTCGGTTGCTCCCATGGGCTGGAAATTCTCCAGACATGAACCCAATCGAAAGTTTATGGTGTATTTTAAAGGACGTAATCCATGAAACGCCGATAACAACAAAACACCAACTCATAGAGCGACTTATTCAAGTCTGGTTTCACTCTACACGTATTAAGGAATTATGCAAAAAATTGATTCATGGCATGCCGAAGCGTGTCGCAGCCCTTAAGGCAGCTAAGGG
Organism: Bathynomus jamesi; assembly: GCA_023014485.1. Lineage (NCBI taxonomy): Eukaryota > Metazoa > Arthropoda > Malacostraca > Isopoda > Cirolanidae > Bathynomus > Bathynomus jamesi. The sequence goes on from JAJOZX010006170.1 coordinate 43,189, forward strand.
GGGTCAAACTAAGTACTAAACTATTGCTAAATAATGACCATGTATTCTTGTGTAGAAATAATAACTTTTCAACGTTTAAAATTGGTTTAATTTAACATTTTATACCAAAAAATGAAATTTTTAAAAAATTCCTAATAATTTGGCCAGTACTGTATATATACACACAGTATATATATATATACAAAATATATAATATATACATATATATATATTATACACAGTATATATATATATACAAAAAAAAAATATATATATATATATACATATATATATACAGTATATATATATATCTATATATATACTGTATATATATATATACATATATACTGTGTGTATATATATATGTATATACATACTGTATATATATATTGTATATGTATATATAATGGTAATATTTTGGATAATATAGTGGTTAGTGAAGGGGAGGTAACGCGCTATATTGATAAAATGAAAACGCGTAAATCACCGGGGCCGGATTCCATATATCCCATACAACTAAAAGAATTAAAAGATAGCATTGTTGTGCCGCTAACAAAGATTTTTAATTCGTCTATTTCTGAGGGGTGCGTACCAGATAATTTCAAGTTAGCAAACGTAACACCTATCTTTAAGAAAGACGATAAAGGTGCGTCGGGAAATTATAGACCAATCAGTTTAACGTCTGTTGTAGGTAACCTACTGGAATCAATAAGTAGGAATCGTATAGTCGAACACTTAGAATTCCATAAAACTAGTTAGAAATACGCAGCACGGATTTAGGCGAAACAAATCTTGCTTAACTAATCTTTTAGAATTTTTCCAAAGCGTGGTTGACGTTTACGATAGACATCGGGCGGTTGATGTAGTGTATTTAGATTTTCAAAAAGCGTTTGACACCGTGCCGCACAAAAGACTCATTGAAAAAACTAAGGCTCATGGAATCAGGGGTTTAGTAATAAATTGGCTAGAAGAGTGGTTGCGAGGCAGGAAACAGAGGGTGGTCGTTGATGGAGCCGAGTCGTGTTGGGCTAATGTAGCGAGTGGCGTTCCTCAGGGTTCTCTATTGGGTCACTTGCTTTTTCTTATATATATTAACGATTTAGATGTCGGCCTAGTCAGTACAGTTTCAAAGTTTGCGGATGACACGAAGCTGGGTGGTAGGGCGATTAATGACGAAGATAGAGGTAAAATTCAGGAAGATCTGAATAAAATCGTTGATTGGTCAGTTACATGGCAAATGAGATTTAACGTTGATAAGTGCAAAATTTTGCATATAGGTTCGCGTAACGGTAATTTTGCGTATAGTATGTCAGGGAAAGATTTAACAAACGTAGAGCAGGGAATTGATTTAGGAGTTATAGTCACATGATTTAAAAGTAGCGAAACAAAGTACAGCAGCGGTCAATAAGGCGAACAAAGTGTTAGGTTTTATAGCTCGAAATTTTGTGTACAAATCGCGCGATATTATAGTTCTACTTTATAAATCATTAGTTAGACCCCATTTGGAGTACGCGTTCCAATTTTGGAATCCGCATATGCGCAAAGATATATACAAAATCGAAAGAGTTCAAAGACAAGCAACTAAGATGATTCCGTCGCTTAGGTCAAAGTCGTACGAGGATAGGCTTAAGGAGTTAAAATTGACAACACTCGAGACTAGGAGGTTAAGGGGTGATCTAATCCAGGTTTTCAAAATTAAGAATGGGTTCGATAACGTAGATAGAGATAGCTTTTTCAAAATATCTCAATATAATAGGACTAGAAATAACGGGTGTAAGTTGACGAGTAGAAGGTTCGAGACAGCAGTTGCGAAAAACCTTTTTAAGCATAGAATAGTAAATACCTGGAATAATTTGCCGGTAGAAGTAATTAGTAGCACGTCTGTGATGTATTGAAAAACTCATGATCTTCACTTTCCCCACAAACACCTTTAAATGGGAGACCCAAAATGGGTGCACACACACTTCTACATTACTGTACAGTCTTTACAGCCACACCTACACTTTTCCTCGTAAGTGTATATATTGTAATGTATATCATTGTAAATTTTGACTTGGTCCGCAATCGATATGGACCGTGACTTGATGGATACCGTAATGAAATTGACTGGATTCTTTGGATGTGATATATTTGCATGTCCGTTATAAATAGATATAGAGTGTAACATATTTGTTTATAGTAGTCTATTATGACTTGATCCTCTGGATCCAGAGATTCTATCTTTAGTTTTAAATCGATAATTAATTAGTTTTAAATTTATAATTATTTAGTTTCGTAAAAATTGGTCGTGGCCAATTTACCGGCAGTTTTTACATAAATTTCTTATGTTCTTGTGGTTCGGAACCCACGTAAAATTGTAGGTCCCCTCCATCACCACGGAGGACATACACAATACACGAACAGTTAGGTAGACCAGCCATGAGTGGGTCCTGGGTTTTTTGTTGGTCTGAAACATTTTAAAATTATAACATTATAACATATATAATTTATATATATATATATATATATATATATATATATATATATATATATATATACTCTAATATATATATATATATATATATATATATATACTGTGTATATATATATATTTATATATATACAGTGTGTATATATTATATATATATATATATATATAAAGTATATATATATATATATATATATATATATATATATATATATATATATATATATATATATATATATATAAAGTATATATATATATATATGTAGCGGATCGACAAGAAATAGACCAACAAATCGACAGAAATACTTTACTTCCACGCTATCATCAAAGAACTTGGAAAACACACGTGGGCAATCAAACAATGGAAAGTCTGTCTCTTCCCAAGAAAGGCGCGAATGAAGCTTTTAGCAAACAAAAGACGCGTGGACAAAGCGTCTTAAGAATGAAGTCTACGTCACAGGCCTACGGTATAAAAGGAGCTTCCACTTTATACTCACTCACTCACACTCGGACGCACGTCATCACGTGAGCAGCGCGTCCACCAACCGCTTTCCGGCCCCCTGGCCGAGGGGCCGTGGCCGCTACTTTCTTCAGGGCCTACAATTTGTCTTCACGTAAGATCTAAAGACCACCTGCAGAAGCAATCCAACGAGGCCCAACCGGAATCACTTCGGGCCTGCGGTTTGCCGGGTCGGCCTTCAAGTTTCTCCACGTTCCTCGAGATATCTTCCGCACCACAGGCCTACGCCTGTAATATCACAAGGCCAGCCTGCACCTCGAGAAGTAACATCACCTCAGGCCCCACGAAGCCTACATCCATCATCTCAAGAGGCTTAACGAACAACGACAGCTCGAATCTGCGTAATAGGTTCTGTCTTCAGCCCGTCTTCAAGTTTTTACATCGCCCTAAGCTAAGTCATCATATTCGTAAGTACCTCAGAAACCTACATTAGCCTACCGCCGAACGGTAGGCTATACTCCCAAAGTGTGTAATCACGCGTCCATTGACTCCCGTTAATAACGCAGTAGGCCTATCATCCAATTCAAGTGTCAATTCAATACCGTTTATTCCGCGTACCATCCGTCATTATGTTCAAGTCATATAAATGTGTTTAAATAAATGTTCTCTTGACGTAATCACTTAACATCACATAATGTTCTTATATATAAATGATACTGTGCAAGCATTTCAATCCATTATTATTAGGCCACATCAATTATTCTATGTGCATCCATGCAATCATTTAGCCTACTTAATCAGTGTCATGTTTTCCATTCAATGTACCAAACGCACGTGCATTCTTTATATCATTAACTAGGCCTATTCAATGTTCTATGTTGCATGCCATTTACATACCATCGATGAGTATTACATTATTTATTACGTGTCAATTAAGCTATTAACATTTCATCTTATTAGCTAAGCCTATGCCATAAGCATAACGTAAAACTACCAATTAATTACTGTCAATTCTTTGTTATATCACAGTGAATAAAATAACGGATTTATTTTCATAATAAACTACAAAAGTAAGGTGTCTTTCATAACCTTAATATTAATTTGCTTTGGCCGTAAACCAAAGCTGGTGACCTCGCTGCCATTTCGGTCACTTCCAATAGTATGGTGGACCTAATCAAATAACCATTCGTTCCAATCGGTGATACTGTATTACATCATAAATTATTAACCCAGCCTATCATTATAAATCAGTCAGTCATTGCCTTAATCAATCGTTGCATACAATTAAATCATTATCACCTTAAACAACTAAAACTAGCTCCACTATAAATTGGTGTAACCCCGGAGTGACTCGATCTTATTTTACGTTATTTATTCACAGCGATCCTTATGCTTAGCTATTATTGACCATTTCATTTTTTGCAGCCACATTAAATAATTTCTATGTAAATACGGTATTCATAAATTCAATGTGATTTTCTGCAGTCATATCAAATAATTTCTATGTACGTACGTACGGTATTCTTAAATTCAGTGAAATTATCTAGGCCTACTTGCAAACAGTGATATTCGTTCCGCGCGGTACTGTAATGCCTTACTGTCTCGCGGTCATGTGCCGTCGCACAATCACCGCAACTTTCAAATTCCCGAGTGCGTCCCCCTGAGTCGAGTCTCACTGCCTCCTGACGGTAGGGGCGCGGCGACCCCTTGGAGAAGCCACACCTGGCATTGGGTCCTGCTCCGCCGTCATACGGATCGTGGAGGGACTCACGAAACTCACCACCTAACGCCTCAGGACAACACTCACCCCCCCCCCCAGCGCTGCAGTCAGTCCCAAATTCGTTTCAAACGGTGCATTCTTTCGTCATCACCTCGTCCAAAAATATTCAACGGTTCCGTCTCGGCCGTTGTACGGTAAATCATTTGGCGATAAATCTGGTGACGCGCCTCATTGATCAGCGAATATTTTTTTTTTTTTCCGTAAGCACGACGGGTTTTCCCTTCCCCATTCCCTACGGGAAGGCCTAAAAAGAAAGCATTCTTCAATCAACGAGCAGAGTGCACACATGCCTCCACGCAACAAGCAAACTGCAAAACAGACACTTCAGGCACAGGGTTGGCGATCCCCTGCCTTCATCAACTGTCTCTTTGCATCATTCCGTGGATTAATTCCTGCTGCTCGTGGACTTGAACGACGTTTCTTTTTCTCCCTTCGGCAGGAGCGACCTCGACGACAACATTCACACGACGAGTTACGGGCACAGCATTCGAACTCAGACAGTCCCCCGGCCCCTCTCGTTTCCTTCGTCCACTCTTCATTGCTCCACATTCCTGCCGAAGTCCAACCCCTGCGGCAGGAGCGACCTCAACGAGAACAACACGCGACGAGTTACGGGCACAGCATTCGACCACCAACACAGTCCCCCCGCCCCTCTCGTTTCCTCCGTTCGCTCCTCACTGTCCCCCATTCCTGCCGTACCCCAACCCCACCCCCCTGCGGAACAACCCCACCCCATACACCAGCGTTTCCTCTTCCGAGCATCTGACGACCTTTCACTCCTTCCTGCGTCAGGAATTCCACGATATACCAGGCCAAGCGTCAAATCTCGGAGTGGCCTCATCAGGTCTCCCAACAGAATGGTATTTCTTCTCAGTATCGTTCCTTCGTCTCTGAGAGGGAATACTTGTAGCGGATCGACAAGAAATAGACCAACAAATCGACAGAAATACTTTACTTCCACGCTATCATCAAAGAACTTGGAAAAACACGTGGGCAATCAAACAATGGAAAGTCTGTCTTTCCCAAGAAAGGCGCGAATGAAGCTTTTAGCAAACAAAAGACGCGTGGACAAAGCGTCTTAAGAATGAAGTCTACGTCACAGGCCTACGGTATAAAAGGAGCTTCACTTTATACTCACTCACTCTCCTCACACTCGGACGCACGTCATCACGTGAGCAGCGCGTCCACCAACCGCTTTCGGCCCCCTGGCCGAGGGGCCGTGGCCGCTACTTCTTCAGGGCCTACAATTTGTCTTCACGTAAGATCTAAAGACCACCTGCAGAAGCAATCCAACGAGGCCCAACCGGAATCACTTCGGGCCTGCGGTTTGCCGGGTCGGCCTTCAAGTTTCTCCACGTTCCTCGAGATATCTTCCGCACCACAGGCCTACGCCTGTAATATCACAAGGCCAGCCTGCACCTCGAGAAGTAACATCACCTCAGGCCTCCACGAAGCCTACATCCATCATCTCAAAGGCTTAACGAACAACGACAGCTCGAATCTGCGTAATAGGTTCTGTCTTCAGCCGTCTTCAAGTTTTTACATCGCCCTAAGCTAAGTACATCATATTCGTAAGTACCTCAGAAACCTACATTAGCCTACCGCCGAACGGTAGGCTATACTCCCAAAGTGTGTAATCACGCGTCCATTGACTCCCGTTAATAACGCAGTAGGCCTATCATCCAATTCAAGTGTCAATTCAATACCGTTTATTCCGCGTACCATCCGTCATTATGTTCAAGTCATATAAATGTGTGTTAAATAAATGTTCTCTGACGTAATCACTTAACATCACATAATGTTCTTATATATAAATGATACTGTGCAAGCATTTCAATCCATTATTATTAGGCCACATCAATTATTCTATGTGCATCCATGCAATCATTTAGCCTACTTAATCAGTGTCATGTTTCCATTCAATGTACCAAACGCCGTGCATTCTTTATATCATTAACTAGGCCTATTCAATGTTCTATGTTGCATGCCATTTACATACCATCGATGAGTATTACATTATTTATTACGTGTCAATTAAGCTATTAACATTTCATCTTATTAGCTAAGCCTATGCCATAAGCATAACGTAAAACTACCAATTAATTACTGTCAATTCTTTGTTATATCACAGTGAATAAAATAACGGATTTATTTTCATAATAAACTACAAAAGTAAGGTGTCTTTCATAACCTTAAATTAATTTGCTTTGGCCGTAAACCAAAGCTGGTGACCTCGCTGCCATTTCGGTCACTTCCAATAGTATGGTGGACCTAATCAAATAACCATTCGTTCAATCGGTGATACTGTATTACATCATAATTATTAACCCAGCCTATCATTATAAATCAGTCAGTCATGCCTAATCAATCGTTGCATACAATTAAATCATTATCACCTTAAACAACTAAAACTAGCTCCACTATATATATATATATATGATGAATAAAACCACGAAGGAAAGGAAACACAAAATGGTGCTCAAGCGCTTTCGTCTAATGACATCCTCAGGAACACTGAAGTACATAAAAAGGTTAAGCCTATATAGGTTACAGAAAGAAAAAAGAAAAAAATAAATAACATACATACACACACACACACACATATATATATATATATATACATACATATCTATATATACAAATACATACATACATACATACATACATATATATACATAAAACAGAGAAGTAAAAATAATAAAAAAAAAATTAAAAATTAAAACCTTAAAGGATTACCAGTGAGGCGTACAGATTTGTAAGGAAAAATATCGATTTTTAGCACAAGATCAAATGGATTATAAAAATACAAATTTATACTGGAACTCTGCCGGTTTTAACACAATGCTGCCTATGGTCAGGTTTCGATATATATAAAAAAAAAAAAAATGCAAATTAAAAGTTAAGCGATTTTTAGAACAAGATCAAATGGATTATAAAATACAAATTTATACTGGAACTCTGTCCGGGTTTTAACACGATGCTGCCTATGTCAGGTTTTGATATTATAAAAAAATAAAATGCAAATTAAAAGTTAATAAAGTAAAAGACAAGTTACCAAAGATTTAATGTTTTACACTTCTTATCTAAATCTGTTTTAAAGGAAATTCACATAACAGGATCGAGTTGAAAAAGACCTTTGCTTATGTTGAAAGTTATTTGAAAGTTGGATAATGGCAGACTCAGATATTTCTATTAACAATGTTGCTTGAATGGAATAAAACTGAAGCATTATTCCAATTCAATACAGTGGGCTAACTCTGACAAATGGACAAAAAGGGCACTGGACAACTGTCCTGTTCTAACGGAATATTGATGCTGTTTTATACGTGTGTGCAAATCCTTTCCCGTCTGAACTATGTAAAAGGAATCACATTGTTACAACCAATTTTATAGATAATGCCTGAATTATTGGTAGGGCTATTTTTTACTATGATATTTTTCACAATATTGTTATATGAAAATACTACATTAATATCCAAACGTTTAAGTACATTAGGAATGCCTAAAAAGCCGGGAAAAATGGAAGTACTAAAATATTTTTGGACAAAGTACGAGTGTTAATATTGACACGATAGAAAGTTCGTTTTTGCCTTGTGATACAAGATTCATAAACGCAGATGATAACACAAATCACTCCAATACCGTTGTCTCAAACAAGGCAAAACGAACTTTCTATCGTGTGAATATTAACACTCGTACTTTGTCAAAAAATATTTTAGTACTTCCATTTTTCCGGTTTTTAGGCATTCCTAATGTACTTAAACGTTTGGATATTAATGTGAGTATTTTCATATAACAATATTGTGAAAAATATCATAGTAAAAAATAGCCTACCAATAACAGGCATTATCTATAAAATTGGTGTAAACAATGTGATTCTTTTACATAGTTCAGAGGGAAAGATTTTGCACACACGTATAAAACAGCATCAAATATTCCGTTAGAACAGGACAGTTGTCCAGTGCCCTTTTTGTCCATTTGTCCAGAGTTAGCCACTGTATTGATTGGAATAATGCTTCAGTTTTATTCCATTCAAGCAAATGTTAATAGAAATATTCTTGAGTCTGCCATTATCCATCTTTCAAATAACTTCAACAAAGCAAAGGTCTTTTCAACTCGATCCTGTTATGTTGAATTCTTTAAAACAGATTTAGATAAGAAGTGTAAACATTAAATCTTTGGTAAATTGTCTTCTACTTTATTAACTTTTAATTTGCATTTTATTTTTTATATATATCAAACCTGACCATAGGCAGCATTGTGTTAAAACCCGGACAGAGTTCAGTATAAATTTGTATTTTTATAATCCATTTGATCTTGTGCTAAAAATCGATAATTTTAATTTGCATTTTATTTTTTTTTATTATATCGAAACCTGACCATAGGCAGCATTGTGTTAAAACCCGGCAGAGTTCCAGTATAAATTTGTATTTTTATAATCCATTTGATCTTGTGCTAAAAAATCGATATTTTTCCTTACAAATCTGTACGCCTCACTGGTAATCCTTTAAGGTTTTAATTTTTAATTTTTTTTTTTATTATTTACTTCGCTGTTTATTGTATATATGTATGTATGTATGTATGTATGTATTTGTATATATAGATATGTATGTATATATATATATATATGTGTGTGTGTGTGTATGTATGTTATTTATTTTTTCTTTTTTTCTTTCTGTAACCTATATATAGGCTTAACCTTTTTATGTACTTCAGTGTTCCTGAGGATGTCATTAGACGAAAGCGCTTGAGCACCATTTTGTGTTTCCTTTCCTTCGTGGTTTTATTCATCATAAATATTTTTCACGTGTTACCTTCGTGAAATAATTTTCATATATATATATCTATATATATATACACACACAGTATATATATATATATATATATATACAGTATATATATATCGATTAGACGCATATGTTGATAGAAAGGGTATAGTTTAAGGAAGTAAAATTAAGGCTTTCAGGGGATAGATCCCACAGTTCAACACAAGTGTTGTGGGATATAGGGAGACAGCGTCTTGGGTTAGGGGATAATCTCTGTCGTTACACACCCCATTTAAAGAGATTCCTCTGCCGAGCGGTGCCCCCCATAGTAATGTGAGGTATTGAAACACTCATGATCTTCACTTGCCCCACAAACACACACATTTCTACATTACTGTACAGTCTTTACAGCAACACCTACACTTTTTCTCGTAAGTGTATATATTGTAATGTATATGATTGTAAATTTTGACTTGGTCCGCAATCGATATGGACCGTGACTTGATGGATACCGTAATGAAATTGACTAGATTCTTTGGATCTGATATATTTGCATGTCCGTTATAAATAGATATAGAGTGTAACATATTTGTGGATAGTAGTCTATTATGACTTGATCCTCTGGATACAGAGATTCGATCTTTAGTTTTACATCGGTAATTAATTAGTTTTAAATTGATAATTATTTAGTTTCGTAAAAATTGGTCGTTGCCAATTTACCGGCAGTTTTTACATAAATTTCTTATGTTCTTTTGGTTCGGAACCCACGTAAAATTGTAGGTCCACTCCGCCACCACCGAGGACATACACAATACACGATTACGAAAACAGTTAGGTAGACCAGCCATATATAGTGTGTGTATATATATATATATATATATATAGTGTGTATATATATATATATATATATAATATAGATATATATATATATATAATATATACATATATATACACATATATATATATATATACACTGTGTATATATATATATATATATATATATATATATATATATATATATATATATATATATATAATAATGTTATAATGTTATAATGTTTCAGACCAACAAAGACCCTAGGATCCACTCATGGCTGGTCTACCTAACTGTGTTCGTAATTGTGTATATCCTCCGTGGTGGCGGAGGGGACCTACAATTTTACGTGGGTTCCGAATCACAAGAACATAAGAAATTTATGTAACAACTTCCTCTACAATTTGCACATTGGCAACGACCAATTTAGCAAAACTAATTAATTATCGATTAAAAACTAAAGATAGAATCTCTGGATCCAGAGGATCAAGTCATATAGACTACTATACACAAATATGTTACACTCTATATCTATTTATAACCGACATGCAAATACTGTATATCAGATCCAAAGAATCTAGTCAATTTCATTTCGGTATCCATCAATACTATAATACCTTGTCACGAAAAATAAGTCACAGTCCATATCGATTGTGGACCAAGTCAAATTTACAGCCATATACATTACAATATATAAACTTACGAGAAAAAGTGTAGGTGTGTCTGTAAAGACTGTACAGTAATGTAGAAATGTGTGTGCACCCATTTTGGGTCTCCCATTTAAAGGTGTTTGTGGGGCAAGTGAAGATCATGAGTTTTTCAATACCTCACAGTACTATGGGGGGCACCGCTCGGCAGAGGAATCTCTTTAAATGGGGTGTGTAAAGACAGAGAGTATCCCCTAACCCAAGACGCTGCCTCCCTATATCCCACAACACTTGTGTTGAGCTGTGGGATCTATCCCCAGAAAGCCTTAATTTTACTACATTAAACTATACCCTTTCTATCAACATATGCGTCTAATCGATTTTTAAACATGTTTATAGACGTGCTACTAATTACTTCTACCGGCAAACTATTCCACCTATTTACTATTCTAAGCGTAAAAAAGTTTTTGGCAACTGCTGTCTCGAACCTTCTACTTGTCAACTTACACCCGTTATTTCTAGTCCTATTATATTGAGATATTTCGAAAAAGCTATCTCTATCTACGTTATCGAACCCATTCATAATTTTGAAAACCTGGATTAGATCACCCCTTAACCTCCTAGTCTCGAGTGTTGTCAATTTTAACTCCTTAAGCCTATCCTCGTACGACTTTGACCTAAGCGACGGAATCATCTTAGTTGCTCGTCTTTGAACTCTTTCGATTTTGTCTATATCTTTGCGCATATGCGGATTCCAAAATTGGACCGCGTACTCCAAATGGGGTCTAACTAATGCTTTATAAAGTGGAACTATAATATCGCGCGATTTGTACTCAAAATTTCGAGCTATAAAACTTAACACTTTGTTCGCCTTATTGACCGCTGCTGTACTTTGTTTCGCTACTTTTAAATCACTAGTGACTATAACTCCTAAATCTTTTTCCTGCTCTACGCTTGTTAAATCTTTCCCTGACATACTATACGCAAAATTACCGTTACGTGAACCTATATGCAAAATTTTGCACTTATCAACGTTAAATCTCATTTGCCATGTGACTGACCAATCAACGATTTTATTCAGATCTTCCTGAATTTTACCTCTATCTTCGTCATTAATCGCCCTACCACCCAGCTTCGTGTCATCCGCAAACTTTGAAACTGTACTGACTAGGCCTAAATCTAAATCGTTAATATACATAAGAAAAAGCAAGGGGCCCAATACAGAACCCTGAGGAACGCCACTCGCTACATTAGCCCAACACGACTCCGCTCCATCAACGACCACCCAATGTTTCCTGACTCGCAACCACTCTTCTAGCCAATTTATTACTACACCCCTGATTCCATGAGCCTTAGTTTTTTCAATGAGTCTTTTGTGCGGCACGAAGTCAAACGCTTTTTGAAAATCTAAATACACTACATCAACCGCCCGATGTCTATCGTAAACGTCAACCACGCTTTGGAAAAATTCTAAAAGATTAGTTAAACAAGATTTGTTTCGCCTAAATCCGTGCTGCTTATTTCTAACTAGCTTATGGAATTCTAAGTGTTCGACTATACGATCCCTAATTATTGATTCCAGTAGCTTACCTACAACAGACGTTAAACTGATTGGTCTATAATTTCCCGCCGCACCTTTATCGCCTTTCTTAAAGATAAGTGTTACGTTTGCTAACTTGAAATTATCTGGTACGCACCCCTCAGAAATAGACGCATTAAAAATCTTAATGCTTAGGCAAGACATGATGTCATCTTTTATAACGAAAGGAATGTATACAAAATATGAACATTGCAAAGCTTAAGCACGATTCCTTATTAAGCGAAATCTAAAAAAATGATTATGAGATTTAAAAAAAAACAACAGGTCACCAATTATTTGGCAAAGTAGAAAGCAAATCAAAAATTTTATCCAAACTTGCGTTGGGCGATTTTGGTCCTTATGTAAAAATGAATACACACACGTACATGCATATGAGTATAGGCATTATATAAAGTTAAATATATAAGAATATACAGGATTATATAAATAAATGAACCATATAACACATGAATTTTTAAAATGGATACTTTTTCTTAAAATGGATACAAGAACTATATAAATGAATACAAGAATTACATGAAGAATAAGATAGTATAGGAATATGGGAATTCTTTATGGTTCATTTTTACAGGGCTCTTCCCTCTAGAATGATATTAATATAATAATGTAACATCCTAACTAATGCTAACTAGATGATACCTATGGGTTTTATAATACAGATTTATATATACATCATAAGTCGGGTGGTTAAGTCTAGTTCACGTGGTCTGGGTACGCACTCTTGGTCGTGCATAAATAGTTTCATGTTCCGTGTCACTTGGTTTTCTTTGTTCCCAGAATGATCTTTTCACCACAAATATACCGAGGATAATAGCACATACAATAATGATACTAACGCCAGATGTTGAGAAAATGATTAGCGGTTGTAGTATTTGTAAGAGGTTATTTTGGTTATCATCCGAAATTTTAAACCGGCTCAATTGATCATTCCATTCAGGGGCATGTAGTTCGGGTAGGATGGTTACAGGTTTTATGGAGAGATTTAAGATCTCTATGACGGGTTTAAATTTAATTTGCGACGGGAATGGGTATGAGTTATTAAGGGTAACCTTGTACGGGTTGTATATTTGGAGGGCTTTTGAACGCAAGGAGCAACCAATTGGTAGCCGAATGACCATAGGGATTGTGATGAGGGAATAATTCAATGGACATTCGAGAATAGCGGCAGTCCTGTTCGCGAAAGAAACCCAGATGGCTGGTCCAATTCGTAGTTGGATGGTTTTAGGGGTATTAAATTTTTTAAATGAACATACCGGGGCATGCCGGTCACGAATTAAGTCGATAAAGCAAGACCTAGTAGTTGGAAGAATAACTGGTTTGAGTGGAGGGCAGCCAAGTTGTTTATTTGGTTGCGGGAATCGGCAATGCCGGACGTCGCTATCTGACATCATAGAATAAGCTGACAGATCTTTGGTGAGGAAAAGGTAGGTTTGTACGGTGGGTAAATACAATCGATAGACATTAGAGTTGTTTTGGTAGGGTGTTGGGAAAGGGTGAAATTTATACACTTCATAAGTGAGGACATCGAAAAATGGTATAATTATGAGGTATGTGTAGGGGCGTGGTCCATGTACAGTCCAGGTGTATTCTAGAAATTGGGGGTAATTAGTGTGGTTGAGTGGGAATATGGGTGATAATTTTAATTGTGACTGGGCGGTGTGAATCAAGGACTGAAGTATTTTCCATGGTATTAGGGTGGAAAGAGTGATTTTTCCATGGGCTAGCTGGGTTGCACGCAAAACCTTGGAATGAATCGTAGTTATTCGTTTTAAGTATTTATCGATTATAGTTACTTGTAGGTTCATTATCTCTATTAATTCTAGATATCTTTTGTGTTCTTTGTATTGAGCTAACATGGATTCAAGGTATGTGAATCTGTACGAAAGGGAATGGAGGAAGCGATTGTTTTCGTGTAATGACCTAATAGTTTGTTCTAACATGTGTCCATTATATTGTCGATTTCACGCGAAGAGATTCAATTTAAGTTCAATTCTTTTAATATCTTCTTCGGTTGCTAATCCGAATAAACCTTTGAACAGTTTCCCTCCTATATCTATCAGTCCCCTTTTACTTCTTTGGTTAAAGTTTTCTGAATTTTTAGTTTCTGTTTGTATCCATGGTAAGGCCAATATTTCTGATAGGGCGCGTGCTGTAGTTTGAATATTTTCGAGGGTATTTTCTAACAGAACGCGACTAATCTGATCTTTTCCTTGGAAAGAATTCTGGACTTTACTTTCAAACGTTTTTAATTGGGTTTGTATCTGAAGGAGATTGATTTTAATTCTAGCAGGGGGTTGCAAATTTATATAAAGGTCTGCGTGCCCTTTCAAAAATTTACTTTCTGCAAGTTTTTCTATAACAACTCCTGTAGAAATTTTAATGCTAGGTCTACAAGAGTAAATAATTTGGAAAATTATAAGGGGGACAATTTTATTCATTTCTACGCCTTAGGTTATACGGAGCTGGGGGTAGTTGTGTGGATACTTGTGTTTGTGGGCGAAGGGGTCGGCCTCGTTTTGGTGGCAATGGGGGTCGACCGTTGAGCTCGGATTCTGAGCGGGTTCGTTTCTTATGTGAAGGTTCTAGTTCACGTAGGTGATGCATTTGCGGGCGGTATGTAGGGTCCGTGCGTCGATCATCAATCGGTGAGGGTGGTGACAGAGGAGATGGTGGAGTTGGAGGAGACGGTTGAGTTCCACTGAGTGATCCTCTCGAAGGGGTTTCTCCAGGTCTGGGTCCGATGGGACGATTGGCTCTGGGGCCTCCTCTTGTTCAGAGATTGCCTCGAGTACTGGTGGTATTACGAGGTACCAATCTTCGTCATGGGTAGCGGTTCCCGCGGTGACCACTTCAATTTTTTGATCTCTGCCCGATTTGTTAATACTTTGACCTTTTGAAGGATAGGCGGCTCGAACGCCTGGCAGCTGTTTTTTGGGAAGGTGCTGTTCGGAAGCTATCTTCAAATTGTCAGCGTGAATGATCTTTAGTTTGGAATGATCCCGGAGGTCGAGGATTTCATAATGATTTTTTCCGAGGTTTTTCATAATCCTATATGGGCCATCCCATTTTGGGTATAATTTGCGATGAGCACCTGGCGGTTTCACGCTCTTCAGATAACATCGCATACCGACGATTATAGTCCGTTGACGGGGATGACGCCTATGTTGCTCTTGCTCCATCTGTTGGTTTCGTTGGTCGAGGGCATAGCGGATTATGTCAAAAATCTTGAAAGATCGTTCAGCTAGTTGCTGATTTGCTTCTGCCATTTCGGAAGATGTTAGAACTGCCGGGTCGGTTTGGTCGGGCAAATCAAAAGGTAGACGCTTGTCGTAGTGATAGAGGACGAAATGGGGGGTGTGCCCGATGGACACATTATAGCCATTGTTGATGGCTGTTTGTACCATGGGAAGGGAATCATCCCATGTACGGGAGGATGCATCGGCAACGTGGCGCAGGGCTTCCAAGATCTTTCGATTGTGCCTTTCCACTAAGCCGTTTGCCTGCGGATGGTATGCCACAATGTGTGTATTTTTAATTTTACACATGTTACAGAGTGACTCGAACAGTTTGGAAGTGAAACTAAGGGCATTATCCGAGATTAGGATTAGAAGGAGTAGTATGATTCTGGATGACGCATTCCACTAGGGCTCTTGCCACAGTTTCCGAGGTCTGGTCTGGAATGGCGGCTACTTCACTGTAACGCGAGAAGTGGTCCGTAAACACAATGATGTACTGATTTCCCTTTGACGTGTTGGGAAATGGTCCCAGTATATCCATTCCAGTTCTTTGCCAGGGCCTTTGGCATACTGGATATTTATGCATCGGAGCTGTGGATGGTACGTTGCCCTTATGCTTTAAACACGACGGACATTCGGCGAAGTATTCTTGTACCTTTTTGTTCATCTCGGGAAAGTGGTATCGCTCCAAAAGACTCTTGATGGTGCGATCCGGCCCCATGTGTCCATACAAAGGTGAGTCGTGACAAAGTCCAATGGCTATATCGACGAGATCCTTTGGTATCTCCACGAGGTCATTTCCATCTTCGTTCCTGAAATGTACGAGCCCATGTTTGAGGTTGTACTGTTCTTTTACCTTCGATGGTTCCATTTGTTCCAGGCGCGCCCGAAGGTTTTGGGTGTGTTGGTCCTGTTGTTGGGAGTATTGTAGACTCTCGTAGTCGAACACAGGAAGAATTCCTATTTTATTCACTTGGGCGTCGGGCTTCAGTCTCGACAATCCGTCTGGAATAACTTGCAGTTTTCCCGGTTTGTATACGATTTTTGCTGCAAAGTCCTGAATCAACAGAGCCCATCTACTCAATCGTCCTTCAAGTAGCTTGTCCTTGAAGAGGTACGTGAGTGGCTTATGATCAGTCTTGATGGTTACATCGTAGCCGTAGACGATATTTCGGAATTTTTTCAAAGCCCAATATACCGCTAGGGCCTCTCGGTCCGTAGTGGAATAATTCCGTGAGGTGTAGAGAGAAGTTGACTGGCATAAGCAATGGTAATTCCACACCGTCTACGTCCTGTAACAGGACGGCTCCTAGTCCATAGGAGGAAGCATCTGTGGCTATGATGAAGGGTCTGTGTAATCAGGATATTGTAAAATGGGATGACAGGTTAGTTATTAATTAAAGCTTCAAAGCATGTTGGTGATCGGATTCCCAGTTAAATTTCGAATTTTTCTGGAACAAATTAGTAATGGGTTTAGCAATATTTGAAAATTGGGGGATAAAGTTCCGGTAGAATCCGACAAAACCAATAAATGAACGGGCGTCGTCGATGGTTTTGGGTACAGCGTACTTTTCCAGGGCTTCGAGTTTGGTTGGATCAGGTTTAATTCCTGTGGACGAGAGTAGGAATCCTAGGTATACCACGGATTCTTGTAAAAAATTGCACTTTGCAAGCTTCAGTTTAAGGTGTGCTTTTCTCAAGTTGTGATAGCACATTCTGAAGGCGTTGAAAGTGTGTTTTTATGTCCGAATTGTAGACGATAATATCGTCAAGATAAACGAGAGCTTCGACACTTAATAGGTCGGAAAGGACTATATTCATCAACCTAGAGAATTAGCAGGCCATTTCGGACTCCGAAAGGTAAAACCTGGAATTCGTAATGGCCTCGTTAGTGGAGAAAGCAGTCAATGCCCGAGATTCGGACTGACCTCCATTTGCCAATAACCTGATGCTAAATCGAGGATGAAAAAAAGTCGCTTCCCTACGTTCAGAATTGTTTCCTGCATGTTTGGAATCGGGAAATGGTCTGGGATGGTAATGTTGTTCAGGCGTCTAAAATCTATACAAGGGCGAGATGTTCCGTCCTTTTTGGAGAGAGAATCATAGGAGCGGACCAGGGACTAGCTGAAGGCTGAATGACATCCTGCTCCAACATGTCCTTGATGTTTCCTCAATAGTGACTAATTGGGTATGTGGAACCCGATAGGGAGGAATGAAAATGGGTTTGGAATTGGGGTTCCAACTTGATTTCAAAAGGGACCAAATTAGTTCGGCCCAGAGGATCTGCTTTTAGGGCAATCACATCTCTATTTCTTATCAGGAAATCGAGAAGTGATTCCATTAGTTTGGGATCCTGTAAAGCTGGTGACTCCTGATGGGAGTGCTTCAGACATTTCTTATGTACTTCTTTTAATACTGAAGGATTTAACTCTAAGGGACTGGAAACACGATTTATCATACTGATGGGGAAATCTGAATCTACTTTTACTGTGGAAACAGTTCCTATTTTCTGATTTGAAGTTAATTCTATAGGACTTTTTCCTTTGTTTAAACAAACAACAGGGATAGCTGAATTCTGACTCCGACTAAGGACTTGGGCAATAAGAACATTTCTTTTGAAATTACTTTTCTCTGTAATCAGAGTACGCTCTGACTCTAATAACACTGGTCAACAAAGATTTTTCATCAGAGTAAAATTTGTGGTGGCTGGATAGCATTTTTCACGCTGATTCCAAAACTGCATTCAGATTTTTTCTAGCACGTATAGTTTCAAGATGAAGGATATATATAACTACACAGATTTAACCACTTTAAATAGGCAAAATACTAATATTTCAACATTTGATTGTGTTTATTTTATTGTGTTTTTTAGTTTATTCATCTTATTGATTTCAATTATCTTAATTATACATCTTATGTATTTCAGGTGTGAGCTTTTACGTCTAGCAGCATTGTGATTCAGGCAACAACGCCGTGCTTTGTGTGTCAAAAGATCAGTCCAGTCCAAGAACTTGTTGTGTCAAGTTGGTGTACATTTTTTTTGAATTTATAGTTTGCTCAGGTCAGTCAACATGCCTCGACAATGTAAGAATGACCCCTGAAAGCAGTTCTTTTGCATAATGGTAATATAATGCCATCCATCCCCATTGCCCATTCCGTCCATCTAAAAGAGACATATGACAATATGGATATACTAAGTAACTGGCCACTTAGGTATACATATGTCCCAGGGATAAGCAATGTCCAGTATGTCCCTTTAGTGGATCCCCAAAAGATCTATCTGCCACCTCTTCACATTAAACTTGGTTTAATGAAGAATTTTGTTAAAGCAATGGGTAAAGTCAATCTGAAGGGTTCCAATACCTTTCAAGGAAATTTTCCGAAGGTTACTGCAGCAAAATTGAAGGAAGGAATTTTGTTGGGCCACAAATAAGGGAGGTTTTGAATGACACTGAATTTGAAAAAGTCCTAAGTCCGCTGGAATGAGGGCTTGGCTGGCGTTCAAATGGATATGTGAAAACTTTCTTGGAAGCAACAAGTCACCTGCGTATAAGGATGGAGTCAAGAACCTCCTTGATGCCTTCAAAGAAATGGAGTGTCGAATGTCGTTAAAAATTCACTTCCTGCATTCCCACTTAGATTTCTTTCCTGAAAACCTTGGTGCAGTGAGTGACGAGCAAGGAGAGCGCTTCCATCAAGATATTCAGATGATGGAGAAGCGCTACCAAGGATATTGGAATGAAAGCATGATGGCGGACCATTGTTGGATGCTGTATCGTGACAATCCAGGCCAAATTTACAAAAGGAAATGACACTCACAGCGCTTTTAATAAAATAATGTATATATTCTTCATTTATAAGTACATTGAATAAAGTATATGATGTATTTGTTGTTTAGCATTCCTAAGTGTGATCTATACATCCATAAATTTTCTTATAGCAATATCAAAAACTTAAAAATATCAAAACCAGTGTATCTATATAACTCTACGTGCTAGAAAAAACCTGCGTTAGGCGATCTTGGTCCTTATGTAAAAATGAATACACACACGTACATACATAGGAGAATAGGCATTATATAAAGTTAAATATATAAGAATATACAGGATTATATAAATACATGAACCATATAACACATGAATTTTTAAAATGGATACTTTTTCTTAAAATGGATACAAGAACTATATAAATGAATACAAGAATTACATGAAGAATAAGATAGTATAGGAATATGGGAATTATTTATGGTTCATTTTACATATATACTGTACCATATATATATAATATATACTGTATATATGTATATATATATATAATATTATATATATGTATATATATATATATATATATATATATATATATATATTATATATATATATATATATATATATATATATATATACATTACTGTATATTTATATATATATATATATATATATATATATATATATAATTATATATATATATATATATATATATATATATATATATATATATATATATACACATATATCTATATATATATATATATATATTATATATATATATATATATATATTTATATATATATGTACTGTGTATATATATATATAGTGTATATAGTATGTCAGGGAAAGATTTAACAAGCGTAGAGCAGGAAAAGGATTTAGGAGTTATAGTCACTGGTGATATAAAAGTAGCGAAACAAAGTACAGCAGCAGTCAATAGGGCGAACAAAGTGTTAGGTTTTACAGCTCGAAATTTTGAGTACAAATCGCGCGATATTGTAGTTCCTCTTTATAAATCATTAGTTAGACCCCATTTGGAGTACGCGGTCCAATTTTGGAATCCGCATATGCGAAAAGATATAGACAAAATCGAAAGAGTTCAAAGACGAGCAACTAAGATGATTCCGTCTCTTAGGTCAAAGTCGTACGAGGATAGGTTTAAGGAGTTAAAATTGACTACTCTCGAGACTAGGAGGTTAAGGGGTGATCTAATCCAGGTTTTCAAAATTATGAATGGGTTTAATAACGTAGATAGAGATCGCTTTTTCGAAATATCTCAATATAATAGGACTGAAAAAACGGGTGTAGTTGACAGTAGAAGGTTCGAGACAGCAGTGCGAAAACTTTTTTACGCATAGAATAGTAAATACCTGAATAGTTTGCCGGTAGAAGTAATTAGTAGCACGTCTATAAACATGTTTAAAAATCGATTAGACGCGCATGTTGATAGAAAGGGTATAATTTAAGGTAGTAAAATTAAGGCTTTGTTTGGATAGATCCCACAGCTCAACACAAGTGTTGTGGGATATAGGGAGGCAGCGTCTTGAGTTAGGCGATACTCTCTGTCCTTACACACCCCATTTAAAGAGATTCCTCTGCCGAGCGGTGCCCCCCATAGTACTGTGAAATATTGAAAAACTCATGATCTTCACTTGCCCACAAACACCTTTAAATGGGAGACTCATAATGGGTGCACACACATTTCTACATTACTGTACAGTCTTTACAGCCACACCTACACTTTTCCTCGTAAGTGTATATATTGTAATGTATATGGTTGTAAATTTTGACTTGGTCCGCAATCGATATGGACCGTGACTTGATGGATACCGAAATGAAATTGAGATTCTTTGGATGTGATATATTTGCATGTCCGTTATAAATAGATATAGAGGGTAACATATTTGTGGACAGTAGTCTATTATGACTTGATCGTCTGGATCCAGAGATTCTATCTTTAGTTTTAAATCGATAATTAATTAGTTTTAAATTGATAATTATTTAGTTTCGTAAAATTGGTTCGTTGCCAATTTACTGGCAGTTTTTACATAAATTTCTTATGTTCTTGTGGTTCGGAACCCACGTAAAATTGTAGGTCCCCTCCGCCACCACGGAGGACATACACAATACACGATTACGAACACAGTTAGGTAGACCAGACATGAGTGGATCCTAGGGTCTTTGTTGGTCTGAAACATTATAACATTATAACATATATATATATATATATATAATTATATATATATATATATGTACCGTATATATATAGATATATATATATATTATATATATATAT
>JAJOZX010006170.1:70000-132500 GCA_023014485.1 Bathynomus jamesi
TATAATTCATTTGATCTGGTGCTAAAAATCGATATTTTTTCCTTACAAATCTGTATGCCTCTCTGATAATCCTTTAATTTTTAATTTTTACTTCTCCGTATATATATATATATATATATATATATATAGATATATATGTATATATATATATATGTATATGTGTATATTATTTATTTCTTTTTTTTCTTTATGTAACCTATATATAGGCTGTAACCCTTTTATGTACTTCAGTGTTCCTGAGGATGTCATTAGACGTAAGCGCTTGAGCACCATTTTGTGTTTCCTTTCCTTCGTGGTTTTATTCATCATATGTATATATATATACTGTATATATATATATAGGGTGATCCAGAGAAATGGGACCCAAAAGAAACCCCTGTAACTCTAAAGTATAAGTCCTTTTATAAAATCATACGCATCATTCGAAAGAGGATAGTTAGGAGTTTGTACAGGATTGTATAGGTTTTGACAATACAAGACAAGATAAGATACAAAACAAAATAAAAGTGTTAGTTAAAACTAACCCTTCAAGATGACTGCATGGACTGTGGAACAGCTGCGTTTCATAACTGAGCAATATTATGAGCATGGAAGAAGTGTAGTTTCAGCTCTTAGAAGGTGATTTTGACATCTGAAAATTTGTCTTCAAAGATCTTTGAGCTGAAACTACACTTCTTCCATGCTCATAATATTGCTCAGTTATGAAACGCAGCTGTTCCACAGTCCATGCAGTCATCTTGAAGGGTTAGTTTTAACTAACACTTTATTTTGTTTTGTATCTTACCTTGTCTTGTATTTTCAAAACCTATACAATCCTTTACAAACTTGTAACTATCCTCTTTCGAATGATGCGTATGATTTTATAAAAGGACTTATACTTTAAGAGTTACAGGGGTTTCTTTTGGTCCCATTTCTCTGGATCACCCTATATATATATATATATATATATATATATATATATATATATATATATATATATATATATATATATATATATATATATATATATATATTGGTGAAGGCCGCTTCTGGCAAGCTTCAATTTCAATTTAAGCAGAAAGACAGACAAGAAGGAAAGAAACATCCATCAAGTTGGAAAGGGACTATATTTTGTATATTGCAACGTTTCAAGCACAAACTATGCTCATCCTCAGGCAAAAATTCTAAAAAGTTAAAAACATAAGATTAAAAGCCATAAAGACTAACAAAATAAAATAAAATAGGGAAAAAATCCACAAGTATTAAAAACAAAAAGTCTCACTAAAAATTCTAGAAAGTTACAATTAAAAACCATAATGACTATAAAAACAAAAGCGAACAATTAACAAGCTTTAAAACAATGAAAGTGACACTAAAAACGAACAATGAATAACAACTATAAAATACAAAATGTAAAACTCAAAAAACTAAAAATTCACAGGCTATCTTTTAAAACACTAAAAAATTAAAAACCCACACTAAAATGAACACACTTTAAGTCTAAGCAGCACAGATTCCGAGGCAAAACTAAAAAAACAGAAGCATCTAAA
Organism: Bathynomus jamesi; assembly: GCA_023014485.1. Classification (NCBI taxonomy): domain Eukaryota; kingdom Metazoa; phylum Arthropoda; class Malacostraca; order Isopoda; family Cirolanidae; genus Bathynomus; species Bathynomus jamesi. The sequence goes on from JAJOZX010006170.1 coordinate 71,530, forward strand.
ACCAAGTAAAGGTTGGTTGTTCAAGATGTTCAGTTTAGACGGAGGGGAACGGATGAAATATCAGAGTTAAGCGAAGGGGAGTGTGTTTTAATATACAGGGATTCTAAAAGTCTTAACGTTTGCTCACACGGAGCGGAATCTAAAATGTTAAAATTAGCTAAAGTTATATCGACTTTGCATAGAACAACATGGCTGCGTATAGCTGAAGCTTCTTTAGTTTTCAAAGGTTTGTCAGTTCTATGGCTTATGCCCATATGGGCACAGAAACGCGACTCGAGGCTCCTCACAGTGCTACCAATATAGCTCCGATCACATCGGGGACACTTGAATTCATAAACGACAGCACTGCGCAGAGCATCCGATACACGGTCTTTAACATTAAAATATGAGCCAATAGAACGACGGTTAACAAATACTAGTTTAAAATCTATTTGACAATAAAATTTACTAAGAAGTGGCAGAAGGTTATTACGGCAATAGGAATTCAGATATCCCATTTCTGGGAGGAAAAGATAATATACATTTTTAGGAACGTTAAAATTATACTTTTTTGGTTTGTAAATGTTAGCTAGAAATCTATTGATAGCGTTTTCTACAATCTGCAAAGGATAGCCATTATTCACAAAATATTTTCTTAAAAAAACAAATTCATTATGCAGACATTTTTAGTGTTTTAAAAGATAGCCTGTGAATTTTTAGTTTTTTGAGTTTTACATTTTGTATTTTATAGTTGTTATTCATTGTTCGTTTTTAGTGTCACTTTCATTGTTTTAAAGCTTGTTAATTGTTCGCTTTTGTTTTATAATAGTCATTATGGTTTTTAATTGTAACTTTCTAGAATTTTTAGTGAGACTTTTTGTTTTTAATACTTGTGGATTTTTTCCCTATTTTATTTTATTTTGTTAGTCATTATGGCTTTTAATCTTATGTTTTTAACTTTTTAGAATTTTTGCCTGAGGATGACCATAGTTTGTGCTTGAAACGTTGCAATATACAAAATATAGTCCCTTTCCAACTTGATGGATGTTTCTTTCCTTCTTGTCTGTGTCTTTCTGCTTATATATATATATATGTATATATATATATATGTATATATATATATATATATATATATATATATATATATATATATACTGTATATATATATATATATATATATATATATATATATATATATATATATATATATACAGGGCGTCCCAAAAAAATGTATACACACTTTAAATAATTATAAAGGCAGTGTTTATTAAAATACGTTTCATTTTCAAAATGTAATAGAATCTACAGACATTATTTAATTGTTTTGTCAACGCCTGTTTTCAAACTGACATCCGTTCTGGTCCAGGCACTGCTGATAACGCGAAGCAATGGAATCGCAAATATCACGAAACATTTCGTTTGGTATTTGTGTGCATTCTCGTTCAATGGCTGCTCTCAATTCAGCGACTGTTGCAGGTTTTATAGCGTAGACTTGTCTTTTAAGTATCCCCATAAAAAAAAGTCTAGTGGTGTGAGGTCTGGTGAACGCGGAGGGTATTCTACGAAACCCCTTCGTCCAATCCACATCCACATCGTGCCAAGTACCACTCGCAATACTCCACTCTTCGGTCCGGATCATCTTCATTAATAGCATGGACTAATCTTGGAATGTAACTTTTCCATTGACAGCGCTTCAAAATGCGTTGGACAGACGATTCTGAAATTCCTACCTCACGACTCGCTTGCCGCACAGATTTTCTTGGACTTTGGTGATACGTTTCCGGTACTCTTTCTTGCTCTGTGGGCTTGTCGATGTCCGTGGTCTTCCGGAACGCTTCTTGTGGACATTCTGAACAGTTCCATCGGCTTCAAACTTATCTCTAATTCGAGTGATGGTAAGTCGCGTTGGTGGATCTGTTTGAAACTCCCTCCTAAACTGTCTTTGCACTTCAACTGCGTTTTCACACTTCCAGTAGCATTTTAGAATGAATTTCCTTTGTTCAAAGCTTAGTCTGACTGCCATTATTAATTCTAATGGGTTTAACTTGGAAAGAAAGAAACATCAATTGAGCTATCAGCTGTTAAAGTGTGTATATATTTTTTTTGGACGCCCTGTGTATATATATATATATATATATACTGTATAATTTAGGGTGGATCGATTTTACATTTTTTTCGATTTCCATATTCTAATAGAGACAAAAACTTGCGCATGCATGAGAAAATAGCCTCTGCAAAATCTTAGCTTAATAGATAATCATCTTCTGCTCCCGGCAGAGCGATGAAAATCATATTTTAGTAGTCAAAAACGTATTTTTCTTATAATTTTTAAAATATTTCAATATGCATCAGAATTATTCCTAATAACCATAAAGTCGATGAAAAAGACCTCATATGATCGTTTTTCCAGGCGCGTTGTCCTACGTTGTCCCCCGGCAACAACGTCAAATGTTGAAAAAATAGGTAATTTATATACATATTTTCAGATCGGCTCTTTGTCTTAAATAATGCATTTATATATTTCCCATAGCATTTATATCGTTGCTTAGGTATGAAATAACACACACGCAAAATTTTATGACTCTAGGCTAGGGTTTAAAGGTCATCTCTGGTGAGTGCTGCCAGCAGCAGCTGCCACTGACGCGCCAGTACGCACTGCGCAGTTCCCTCAATTGTCTTTTGACATCGTCGAAGGCAGGTGTGTATTTGCAGCTGGCGCCTCCGAGTCTCAGTGGGTGTGTTGTGTGTGAGTGTGTGTGTGTGTGGCTGCACCATCCTTCACTCATAGCCTCAGTGTGCTCAATCTCTCTGCTCATATCCTTGTTTGTTTTTCTCATAACTCCGTTTTTTTCGATTTTATTGCGTAACAGAACAATACATTATTCTTTAATCTTTACAGGATGGCTACCGCTACAACTAGAAGATCGGTTACGTGTCCAATATTTGGTGCTGGGAAAGATTTGAATTTGCGATGTTTTCCCACATGTGAAGATGTGATGCAATACTACCATCATGTGAGTTGAGATCATCAAAGAAGGAACCTCCATTCAAAGACATCGCCGCTGTGGTCACGGAGACTGGAATACTTGTGGAAATTAGCTTCCATTCCAACAGTTTCGACAGCACGGATAAATCAAATGTTGAAAAGTTATCGTGATAAAATGGCTAACATCATCAAATCACTGAACGCGAAAAAGTAGAACGAATCGTTACAGAAAAATCTTGAGGCCTTCAAGAAATCAACTAAGACCACCTTATTTGACATATCGGCTTGTAAATGCCCTGATTTGACAAAATGCAGCTGCCCTCGTGAACGACGAGTACCACTGAAAGAGCACAGTTTTTTACTCGACCAAAGAAGTGATCGCAAAATGGCAATAGGAACTTTGGTTGTTGAAACAACAAATAAAAACGAGATGACTCTTGCAAGAAGATTGGCGATATTGAAACAAGAAGGAATAGCAGACATCAAGAGCCGTCGACTAGTAAACGACAAGAAACTTCTCAAGAACAACCTTCTTCGTCAGCCTCTAGTGAAACCGAGGATACATCTATAGAATCATCGTCATCGTATGAACTAACACCGAGAGATAAACATGACATGAAGGAAAAAACACGAATGAAACTCCAGGTACTTGCTGAAGCTTGTGATCGTACGGGCGTCTCAGACAGAGCTGCTTCATTTATTGCTTCTTCGTTGTTAGAGGATGTTGGCTGGATACGAGATGATGTCAGTTCAGTGATTGATCGAAATAAGATAAGACGAGACAGAAAAAGAGTTCGTTCTGAGCATCAGCAAGATGACAAGATCACGCTACCATTACAGGGCATTTTCTTTGACGGACGTAAAGATAAAACAATGACACAAGAAGAAATAGACAATGTGAAGCATAGAAGGACTGTGGTAGAAGAGCATATAGTTTTAGTTCAAGAACCAGAATCCCAGCATTTCACTCCTGCATCAGGTTCTGCCACTGCAATAACATCAGGTATCATCAACTTTCTACAGACTAACAATATTAGCACGGACGACATTGTGGCTATCGGCTGTGATGGTACCCAGTGAACACGGGCCGAAAGGGTGGAGCCATTCGTATGATTGAAATGAAACTACAAAGGCCAGTTCAGTGGATCATATGCCTATTACACGGTAATGAATTATCACTGCGACATCTCATTCAAGACTTGGACGGCAAAACAACTGGGCCAATGTGCTTTACTGGACCAGTTGGAAAACAACTGAACGACTGCGAAAAACTTCCAATTACAGAATTCGATGCCATTCCATCTCCCGACATTGACATAGATGATGCCGAGTTGAGCACTGACCAAAAATATTTGTTAGGCATCTACAGAGCAGTGTCGAGCGGTAGCTGTTCTTCAGCTCTCACGGCTCGAAATCTAGGTAAGATGGCGCATTCCAGGTGGCTGACAACAGCAAATAGATTTCTGCGCCTCTATGTTTCAACCAGTGAACCCTCCAGCACCTTCAACGAAATTGTGCGATTCATTATGACAGTTTACGCACCAATTTGGTTTAAGATAAAGAAAAACTCCAGTTTCACTGAGGGCGCAAAACATTTTTTCGAAATGATGCGTCTCTCTCAGACCATGCCTCAAAGATCTAAGACAATCGCCAACAAAGTCCTCCGTAGAAATTCTTTCTTTGCTCACCCAGAAAATATTTTGATCTCCATGCTACATGCCGATGAGCAACACATAAGAGAATTGGGATGGAGAAGAATATTAAAAGCACGATCAAAACAATCACCAGCGGGGGAAATTCGAGCCTTCGCCATGCCTGAGCTGCTCTACGATAGTCAAAACTATTACGAAATGATCAACTGGCAAACGGCTGAGGTGACCGAACCCCCCGTTACAAAAACAATACCCGATACCCGAATAAAAGAGTTTGTTGAGACGGGAGACCAGCCTGATGGACTGATCCACTATTCCCTTGTCATACACAAGCGGTCGAGAGACTCATCAAATTAGTAACCGAAGCCTCTGCCAGTCTAAGTGGAATAGAAGAGAGGGACGGATTCACCGCTCCCGTCTTCACTCCCGAACAAAATTCCACGATTTGATTCTAAGAAAGATTACCGTATGTAAATCGACATGCAGCCAAAGGAAGGGTGGTTGGGGCTGGATAGGGTGGAACTCGACGTACAGCCACCTCCTCGTGGTGAGTCTGGGTTGCTAATTTATAAAATTAGCAAGCGAGGAGCTGTACTTAGTACTTATCGTACTTATAACATCGCATTAACGTAATTATAATCCCATTTAGACTTTTCTCGGGACAGAAGATATTACTCTAGAGTCATAAAATTTTGCGTGTGTGTTATTTCATGCCTAAGCAACGATATAAATGCTATGGGAAATATATAAATGCATTATTTAAGACAAAGAGCCGATCTGAAAATATGTATATAAATTACCTATTTTTTCAACATTTGACGTTGTTGCGGGGGCAAAAGATATTAACGTAGGACAACGCGCTTGGAAAAAACGATCATATGAGGTCCTTTTCATCGACTTTATAGTTATTAGGAATAATTTTGATGCATATTGAAAATATTTTAAAAATTATAAGAAAAATACGTTTTGACAACTAAAATATGATTTCCATCGCTCTGCCGGGGGCAGAAGATGATTACCTATTAAGCTAAGATTTTGCAGAGGCTATTTCTCATGCATGCGCAAATGTTTGTCTCTATTAGAATATGGAAATCGAAACAAATGTAAAATCGATCCCCCTAAATTATACAGAGTATACTGTATTATATATATAATATATATTATATATAATATATAATATATATATATATAGAATATATACCATATATATATATATATATATATAGATATATAATATATATATATAATAATATATATATATATATATATATATACAGTATATATACAGATATATATATTATAATATATATATATATATATATATACACTGTATGTATATATATACAATATATATATATATATTATATATAGTATATATATATATACAGTATAAGTATATATATATATATATGTTAACCCTCCGTCTATGGCCCTGGGGTGGTTTGGATCGACGGGGTTCTAGTTAGGAGCAGCAACGGATATTTCTTCTATAACATTCTAATTCTTTTCCGCCGGTCAAATGGTGGGTCGCCACTTGTTAAACTCTTGGCTACAGACTCGCCAGACTGTTATGCCAATATCTTCTATGGTGCTTGGGTTGTCTCTTTCTTAATTTGGGCAAAGGGTCGCCAGTTGTTAATTCTTCTCTTTTTATAATACTCTGATACTTCTCTGATACTAAAATTATCGACTTTTCTTTTATAACTTATCGACTTAACTGATAAGTTCTTCTGAAGAGAGCACGGCTCGAAGGGGAAAATAAAAAGTTTCTCTTACTGTAGTTTACTTCTAAAATGTACAGGTAGTGCTCTGAATTTACAGGGGTAGAGGTTTGACCTCTTTCGACCATAGCTCAGGCCGGAATCTAAAAAGTTAAGGAGGCAAGGGGTCTCTGCCCCCTCCTCGCAGCGAGGCTGCTAACAAGGGAGTCGTAGCAGTGACCAAAGAAGAGTCTCGTAATAAAGTGCAATTCATTTTACAAATAAATGTATAATATAAACCTAAATTTTGGGGGACGGCAGTTGAAGGTTAAGTTTCCCCCTTTTAAACACATGATCAGATGTTTGAAAGATTCCAAATAAAAATTTAAAAATAAAAATAAAAACTAATCGTATTTTTTTGGCCGAATCTTCATTTCTGAAGGCAATATCATTTCATAGTAGTACATAAGTACAATTTAAGTACAAGACTGAGTATGTATTAATTTTGGTTCAGTACAATTACGATTACAATTATGGATTAATTCATATTCACTTATTATTTTTTAATTACACTTCTATTAAAGTACATTCTTACATTATATATTAAATCATTACATTTAATTACAGTTTCATTGAAGTACATTACGTCGTTTACCATTCTTACAGTGTTTTTATATATTTATATATGGTTATAATATATGGTTATAATAATATGGTTATATATATGGTTATTATATATGGTTATTAGTACAACACAAATACATGGGACATGACATACATGATATAACATAACGCATGATAATGTTATAAATTCGAATCAGAGCGAAAGGAGATTTTTATCTTTGAAGCGTTCACTTATGCCATAGTTAGCGGAATTTGATCACCTACCTCAACATTTTCGAGTTCATTGAGAGGTGATAATTAAAAATGAAAATGAAAAAATAATACGAACCTATTTGTGCGTTTTCGATCGAATGCATGAAGTTTTGCGTTTCATAGATTGACACGAGTAAAATGAAATTTAATAAAATTTATAGGATAATGATCAAGGGAAATTAATGACGGGAAAATGTGACGTTCATAGTTTTGAATTTCGTACGTATAGTACAAATCATTATTAGGCAAAGATAAATTAGAGAAATACAGTAATGAATAAAGAAGAAGTACAAATCGAAATTCTATCCAAAACTCGCTTAGGCGATTTTGGTTTCTTATGTAAACATGAACATCAAACATAAAAACCATACGAACATAAGTACTGCATGAAGACAATGAATCCATATAATGATGGTATAGGAATGTTCATTGTTCTTTGTTTTACAGTGCTCCCCCTTTTTAAATAAATATTAACACAATAATAATATTAATTACAATACAATACAATTGAGAAAATAACATCGTAACTAATTCAAGTTAGATGACGAATTTTTCTTTACATTACAAGTTTTATACAGAACGAGTTCGGGTGGTTGAGTACAATGCAGAGTATCAAATCTTTAAAATGACACTTGCTTACAAAATATAAAAAATTCAAAGAAAGATTAATACTTTAATTTAGACAAACAATTAAGTTTGACAAACAAAAATATTGTTAATTTTGTTACAAAATTTTATTTTTCTGTGGGAAAAATTACGTACATAATGAATAGTGTAGATAAAATGGAAAAACGTAAATCGAACAATCTATAAGCTAATTTTTATTGACTATTTTAGGTAAAAAATCGAATTACATAATGGATGATGTATAGACCTGTGGTCTAGTGTGTATTTTTGTGTACTAGGTACAAAGTGTGTATCTTACAATTTCGAGGGACAGATTAGCCGATAGGATTGTTCAAGTAACTGAATAAATGTATGAGCAAGATATATTAGAAAGCAAAAATGATTAAGATTAAATTACATAGTTAGCATTTACGCGCAATGAAATAGTTTATTTGATATCCAATGATTTTAGCATAAGGTTTGTATATATATATATATTGTTGCATACATGCGTGTGTATGTGTAGGATTTGGAAGGTTTTTTGAATTTTACAAATTTAAAAAATAATGTATAAAATTTAAGAAGGTGTTTAGGGTTATAAAACCTTTTAAGTTTAAGTCAATTATTGTTGTTATTATTATTATATTATTATTATTATTATTATTATTATTATTATTATAAAATCCTTTAAGTTCAAGGTAGTATTTAAGTATTTAATTAAATCAGTTACACTTATTAAGGTAATAAACAAAACGCACTTAGAGGCACTTACAATTAATGAAAGTAAATCTCACGGTTTTAAAATTGAATTTTGACACACAATTAATTAAATTCGACTACGACAATTACTCAGTATTAATCAATCGAATAAAATAAAAAAAATAAAAAAGATATAAAAATTGAAAATAGAAATCAATTCTAAACTATAATGAACTAAACATATACTGTAATATTCTTAAAAATAAAAAAAAACAACCTAAATTGAGGTTATGTTCCATAGTACCAAAGAGGAATTAACCATGGTTGAACCATTTCTCTGGTTGACACGGTTCAACCGGGGTTGGGGTGTTACAATAAACTAAAAATAAAAAAAAAGTTTGGAGTACTACATTCGGGGGAATTGAGTGACTAAGCGGGGGGTATAAGTCTGAAATTGACAATTACGTCTTTTCGTCCTTTTTTTTTTTTTAAGATTGCTTTGTCAGACTGCTTAGAACAAAAATTAAAGAGGGTCAACAAACGTAGGGACGGCATGTTCCTCATATACATTACAATAATTATGAAAATCGTTACAACCTTTGTAAAAACGGTTTTGGTTACAAATAATAAAATACATAACTATATATTTATATATGCAACAACTGCATGAAAAGAAAAGACAAATCAGTCAATTTCCTTCTTACAAAAAAAAAGGTTAACTAAAGACACAAACCGGTCAATTCAGTTTGAATTTGATTCTCTTTTACAACAAAAAAAAGGTTGAATTAAATTCTCTTAAATTACATTTTCTTAAACTAAATTCTCTTAAACTACAAAAAAAAATTGAATTCAATTGACTGCATTGAAGTGACTTGGGATTTGAAAACTGACTTGGGATTTGAAAACTGACTTGGGATTTGAAAACTGTCTTGGGATTTGAAAACTGAGACTTGAAACTTGAAAACTGAGACTTGAAACTTGAAAACTGAGACTTGAAACTGACTGAGACTTGAAACTGACTGAGACTTGAAACTGATTGAGACTTGAAATTGATTGAGACTGGAAATTGATTGAGACTGGGAATTGAAACTGACTTACAACTGAATTGAAACTGAAACTCTCTGACTTGAAATCTATCAAGTATCTTCAAATGAAACTGTCTAACTTGAACTCTATGAAGTATCTTCAAACTGAACGGACTGAAATTGACTGCATTTGAACTCTATCAAGTGGAGTCTACTGTAAATGAAACTGACTTGCACTTGAACTGCTATCAAGTGAAGACTATTAATCTCTGGGGTTTGGTTGTCCCTCTTGGTTACAACCAACTGAAACTGTCTGAAAACTGAAAATGCACTTGAACTGCTATCAAGTGAAGTCTATTATTCTCTGGGTTTGGTTGTCCCTCTTGGTGCAACCGATTGAAACTGTCTGAAAATTTTTTGCAACTTATTTGCAACTAAAACTAACTTGAAACTACTTCAAGTATCTCTATAAATCTCTGGGGTTTGGTTGTTCCTCTTGGATGCAACCAACTGAAACTGAAAACTGAAACTGGAACTTGAAACTGCTTCAAGTAACTCTATAACTCTATAAACTCTCTCTTACTTAATTTGCAAGTCAATTCAATTCAATAATTTGAAAAAAATTGTAAACAAAAATAAAAAATGTAAACAACATTTCACTCAAATGTACGCGAAGGTACGGTACTATTATGTTTCGAACATAAAATAAAATTATTCTATACTAACTATAATAGTGAAAATAACTGAAAATAACTCTGTGACATTTAACTTCTGTGACATTTAACTTCTGTGACTTTTAACTTCTGTGACTTTTAACTTCTGTGAAAATTAGTTTCACAAAAAAAAAAATGTATCACTGGTGTCTCAAATGTTCACTGTGTTTCTTGTAAATTCTGGCTTGATACTCATTATTAACTGTTAATAATACTGACTTTTCAAATGTCCTGAAGACGTGTCTTGCTGGATACTTCTTCTTGGATGAAAACTAGGCGTGGAGAACTTGGAGTCGTGACACACCGGTTCAAGGGTGGATGTTACGAACTGGAAGTCGTGGCACGCCGGTCAACTGGTGGGTCTTATTATCTTGGTAGTAGGGCCGCCAAATGTTATCCTGGCAGGGTCGCCAGACTTGTTAACCCCTCCGTCTATGGCCCTGGGGTGGTTCGGATCGACGGGGGTTCTAGTTAGGAGGCAGCAACGGATATTTCTTCTATAATATTCTAATTCTTTTCCGCCGGTCAAATGGTGGGTCGCCACTTGTTAAACTCTTGGCTACAGACTCGCCAGACTGTTATGCCAATATCTTCTATGGTGCTTGGGTTGTCTCTTTCTTAATTTGGGCAAAGGGTCGCCAGTTGTTAATTCTTCTCTTTTTATAATACTCTGATACTTTCTCTGATACTAAAATTATCGACTTTTCTTTTATAACTTATCGACTTAACTGACTAAGTTCTTCTGAAGAGAGCACGGCTCGAAGGGGAAAATAAAAAGTTTCTCTTACTGTAGTTTACTTCTAAAAATGTACAGGTAGTGCTCTGAATTTACAGGGGTAGAGGTTCGACCTCTTTCGACCATAGCTCAGGCCGGAATCTAAAAAGTTAAGGAGGCAAGGGGCCTCTGCCCCCTCCTCGCAGCGAGGCTGCTAACAAGGGAGTCGTAGCAGTGACCAAAGAAGAGTCTCGTAATAAAGTGCAATTCATTTTACAAATACATGTATAATATAAACCTAAATGTTGGGGGACGGCAGTTGAAGGTTAAGCTTCCCCCTTTTAAACACATGATCAGATGTTTGAAAGATTCCAAATAAAAATTAAAAACTAAAAATAAAAACTAATCGTAATTTTTTGCCGAATCTTCATTTCTGAAGGCGATATCATTTCATAGTAGTACATAAGTACAATTTAAGTACAGGACTGAGTATGTATTAATTTTGGTTCATTACAATTACGATTACAATTATGGATTAATTCATATTCACTTATTATTGTTTAATTACACTTCTATTAAAGTACATTCTTACATTATATATTAAATCATTACATTTAATTACAGTTTCATTGAAGTACATTACGTCGTTTACCATTCTTACAGTGTTTTTATATATTTATATATGGTTATAATATATGGTTATAATATATGGTTATTATATATGGTTATTATATATGGTTATTATATATGGTTATTAGTACGACACAAATACATGGGACATGACACACATGATATAACATAACGCATGATAATGTTATAAATTCGAATCAGAGCGAAAGGAGATTTTTATCTTTGAAGCGTTCACTTATGCCATAGTTAGCGGAATTTGATCACCTACCTCAGCATTTTCGAGTTCATTGAGAGGTGATATAATTAAAAATAAAAATGAAAAAAATAATACGAGAACGTATTTGTGCGTTTTCGATCGAATGCATGAAGTTTTGCGTTTCATAGATTGACACGAGTAAAAATGAATATTTAATAAAATTTATATAGGATAATGATTAAGGGAAATTAATGACGGGAAAATGTGACGTCATAGTTATTGAATTTGTACGTATAGTACAAATCATTATTAGGAAAGATAAATTAGAGAAATACAGTAATGAATAAAGAAGTACAAATCGAAATTCTATGCAAAACTCGCTTAGGCGATTTTGGTTTCTTATGTAAAAATGAACATTCAAACATAAAAACTATACGAACATAAGTACTGCATGAAGACAATGAATCCATATAATGATGGTATAGGAATTGTTCATTGTTCATTTTTACGTATATACTCTATATATATATATATATATATATATATATAATATATATATATATATATATATATATTATATATATATATATATATATATATATACATAATATATATATATATACTGTATATATATATATATATATATACCTATATATACAGTATATATAATATATGTATATATATATATATATATATATATATATATACTGTATAATATACATATATACATATATTATATATACATATATACATATATATATATACATATATACATATATATACACTGTATATATATATATATATACTGTGTATATATTTTTTTATTTTTTTTTTTCAGATTTACCGCCGATTCGTACCTAAAGAGGCAGTACATATCTCGGAGAGGCAGTGAGTGGGTGATGTCACTGTGCTGGGGGTGGTAGACTAGGGGAATGAGTAAGGGTCAGTCGATGGATAGTGGGGAGGAGGGGTACGGTTTCAGATGCGATGGAGCAGATGGGAGTGAGTAAGGAAGAGGAGAACCGCTTCCGCTGAAAATTGGGGGCCGTCGGCGAGTATGGATCGTAGGCAGTTGGGTATGGGGTTTTCGGCCGAGAGAGGGAAACACCTGCGACGGAGAGCCGACAACTTTGAGCATTCCACCAGGAGGTGTAAGACAGTGATAGGGGTATGGCAGGTAGGTGCAAAGCGGGGCTGGCGATTTCGCCATAAGGTGTCCGTGGGTGATGCGGGTGTGACCTATGCGGAGACGGGCTAGGATTACTTCTTTATGGCTGGACCGGTGGAATGAAGAGGCCCAGTATCCTATTTGCTGTTTGATCGTGTGAAGTTTATTTTGTGTGGCCTTTTCCCATTCCCGCTGCCATATGGAGCGGAAGTGGGAGCGGAAAGCCGGGAAGAAGTCAGAGGGATCGGGAGGAGGCCGGCAGTGAGCGGGCCGTCTTTGCTGTGCGGTCCGCCGCCTCGTTACCCTGGATGCCGACATGAGCCGGGACCCAGCAGAATGCGATTGTCTTGTGTTGGAAGGTCGTTAAAAAGTGGAAGGTTTGCTGGATGGTACAGACGAGCTGGTGAGGGGAGTTAAATATTTCTAGGGAGAGAAGTGCACTTTGGGAATCCGAATAAATGACGAAAGAGCTGGCAGAGTGGGTGCGCACAATATCGAGGGCCTCCGTAATGGCGAAAAGTTCCGCCGAAAAAACGGAGGCCTCGCGGGGCAGGCCGACGCCCCGGGAGAGCGGCTGGGACAGAATCACCGCTGAGGAGGCCACGCCAGCTTCCGAGCGGGAACCATCCGTGTAAATGGCGATTGCGTCCGGGTGTTGGGTTGCGTGTTCGCGGAAGAGTGACCTGTATATCATGGCGCTCGTGGTAGTCTTCGGTAGGGAACACAGATTTTTACAAAACTTGATAGGGGTTAGGATCCAGGGGGGGTAGATGCTGAATGAAATGGGGATAACTGAGGGGGCTGGCATGTTGAAAAGATCAAGGAAAGAGCGGACCGCTTCACTGAAGTGCCAGCTCCGTCCCTGAGGTGGTAGTTCTGAAACCGCCGTGCCCAGAAGCGAAGAAGGTAGCCTCTGTGCACGGAGGTATGTCCTCATGAGGAGTAGATCCCGTCGGAGGGCGAGAGGGAGATGATCGCATTCCACATGGAGGCTGGAGGCTGGGGAGGAGCGGAAAGCACCGGTAGCGAGGCGGAGGCCTCTATTAAGTACCGGGTCCAGGATACGGAGGCGGGCGTTGGAGGCTGAACCGTAAACTGCGCTACCATAGTCCAGTTTCGACTGTACTATGGAAGTATAAAGGCGAAGAAGAGAGCGTCGACCTGCACCCCATGTGGTGTGAGAGAGGTGATCCAGGAGAGCGAGGGGGCGTCGAAGGGATTGCTTTAGGTGCTTGAGATGGGGAACCCAATTGAGCCGTCGGTCTAGGGTCATGCCCAGAAAACGCGTGGAGGGTACCACCTCAAGAGGACTGCCGTATAATGTGACAGAGGGTAGAGGAAGGGTTGTGGGTCTTCTTCTACTGAAGACCATACACTTGGACTTAGGATGGAGAGGCGGAAACCCACCGACGTCGCCCACCTTCCACCTGGTAGATGGCGAGCTGCATTTGACGTTGAACGACAGACGGTTCTCGCCCTGCGAAGTAGATTGCAAGGTCATCCGCGTAATGGAAGAGCGGATGGTGGGTGGAAGGCATTGTGAGACCGTGTTCATCACGACGGAGAAGCAGAGAACACTGAGGATGCTTCCCTGTGGGACCCCATCCTCCTGCACAAAGGTGTCAGAGAGGACTGAGCCCACCCGGACTTTAAAGGTCCGAGAAGAAGGAAGCCCTGATGAAGGTGGCATGGCTCCGACAAGATCCAGATGTCGGAGCTGACCGAGGATCATTGCTCGACGGGTGTGTCATAGGCCTTCTGGATGTCAAAAAAAATTGACAGTACGAACTGTCTATTGTCGAAGGCATCCTGTATGTCTCGGCTGAGAAGCAGGAGGGGATCAGTGTGGAGCGGAATTGTCTGAAGCCGGACTGGGTAGACGGGAAGGAATTGGTACGTTCAAGGACGAACGATAATCGCGTAGCGACCATTTTTTCGAGGATCTTGCAGGCACAAACGTCAGGGCGATTGGTCTGTAGTTTGTGGGGTCCAGGTCTGGAATCTTTGCCGGGTTTGGGGATAGGGATGACGTGGGCCTCCTTCCAACTAGAGGGGAAGGCGCCCTCTATCCATATGCGATTGTATAGTCTAGCAGGAAAATTTGTAAGGTAGAGTGGAGGTGTTGGATCATGCCGTACGGAATACCGTCCGGGACCGGGACAAGGGGATCGTCGAGAGGACAGTGCCGCCTGTAGTTCACGCATGGTAAACAATCGGTTGTAGGTGCTGTCTATGGACGGTGGAGAGGGGCTATCGTCAGGGGCGGGTACGGATTGGCTGCAGAGGAAGAAACGGCGGCGAAGGTAGAAGCAAGGTGGTCTGCCACCGACTTGGGCTCACATAGGAGTCCGTCGTTAGTCCGGAGGACCGGGTGTCGGGAGGGGACATGTCGCCTCTCGACGCCCCGCACCTTCTTCCAGATGGTAGCCGAAGGTGTGTTGGCGGTGATGCCGGACACAAAGGCACGCCAAGAGGCTCGGCGCGCTGTCTTCATTGTGCGGCGGGCGATGGCCCTGACCCGCTGCATCTCCGTGCGATGGATGGGGAGTCGCGTCCGGTAAAGCGCCGAGTTGCCTTCTTCTTGGCGCGCACGGCCTCCGCGCACTCCGGGGTCCACCAAGGAACCCGTCGGCGCGGGGGTAGGCGGAGGATTGTGGTACGCTTGTGCTTGCGGCCGTTAGAACGACGGACTCGAAGTATGTGATACACTCGTCGATGGATGGGAAGTGGGCAGTTGTAAGGGTGGTATATGTGTTGTCGCGGAAGCGGGCCCAATTCGCGTTGGTGGTAACCCACCTTACCGGTACCCGTACAGTCTGGTCGGGTCGATTGAGGGTGAGTAGAATGGGGAGATGGTCACTTCCATGGTCCTCGGAGGACTTGCCACGTGAAGTCTAGGAGGGCATCAGTTGAAACGAGGGACAAGTCTATACAGGATGGAGTGCAGGTGGTGGCATGGTAGAATGTAGGAGAGCCATCGTTGAGGCACTCGAAGGAGAGCTCGGTCATGACGGATATCAGGGTTGGGGCCATATAGGTGTAGTGTGTGTCGCCCCACAAGGGGTGACGACTATTGAAATCGCCCAGTAGTAGGAAGGGCCTGGGGAGTTGTTCCACGACTTCCACCAGGTCGTCGCGGGAGACTTGAGCGTGGGGGGGGAGGTAGATTGAGCAAACGGTGTACTGTCTATCCAGGGAGAGCCGGACGGCAGTCACCTGTAGCGGGGACCGGATGGAGAGATTGTAGAAGGGGACTGCGTGGTGGACGAGGATGGCAGCTCCCCTTCGAGTGCAGGTAGGAGGCGGGGTGGCGACGCAAAATAACCAGTGGGGCAGGGCATGGGCCTGGTCCCCAGGATTAGCTCCTGGAGACAGACACACACCGGACGGGAAGTGGCAATCAAGGAGTTAAGGCCTTCATAGTTTGCAAATTCCTCGACAGTTCCAGTGGACTATTGTGGTTTTCGGGGGATCCATTAGTTGATGAAGGGGGATGGGTAAAGGTGTAGGCGCTAGGAGGTTGGAGTGTGAAGGGAGATCTGGAGTTCGCGAAATGAAGGCTGGGTCGGGAGCATGGCTGGCTATCTACCGTTCACCAGGGAAGGAATCGGTCGGCCTGTCGAACCCGCGGAGGTTGCGGGGTCGAGTCCGAGCGAGACCGGAGGCGTGGATCACGGCAGGCAGAGGAACATCGTGGGCTGAGCGGGTCAGAAGTGCCTTGACGGGCTTCTATGGTCGGGCCAGGGGGGGCACGTTAACCCCAAAAGGGCGCTACCCCGCCTGTCCGGGGTCTCACGGCGGACCCTAGGTGGTGACAGGGGGTACCAAAAAGACCGGGCGGGTGGGAGGGAGGGCGTACTCAGGGTAGCTGATAAGGGGGGCGGGGATGTTGGGGGGTAGGTACGATGGGGGTGGAAGGAGGTGAACCAGAGTGGTCTCGTGGAGGGGTGGAGAAAATGGCACCAGGAGGCAAGGGCAGATCCAGAGACTCATGGGCGTGGGCGCGGCCGAGCTTCCCTCGGTCACACCGTGCAGCTGCGCCAGAGCCGCATCCACTGGATCCACTGGGCTGGGTCTCGTCGTACGGGCGGGTCGTGGATTTCGGCCACTATTGTCAGAGTCTGTGGGGGTAGAACGGTGGGACTTCTGCGATGGGGAGAGATGGACATAGTACGTGGTGGGCGGTGTAAGGGTCCGAGCCGTCTTCTTGGTCTTAGGGGAAGAGGGAGAGAGACGTTGGAGGCCGGAGGGTCTGGTGACACGCTCCGGCGTCTCCGCCTCGACGGCTTGCTCCGGGCGGCAGGTTCGGGCGTGTACAGGGAGTACTGGGAAGGCAGGGTTTGAGGTGGCTGGGACCTGGGCCCTGGTCCCAGACTCCTGGGGGATTCGTGGCAGGTGAGGTGCGGGAAGAAGAGGAACGGTGGGGGGACAGGGGACCGTCGGGTCCTGCGAGGATTTGCTATGTGGGGAACAGGAAGCAGTGGCTGGGGGGGTTTCGGCGGCAGGCCAGGGCGGCGTGCCGAGATGATAGAGCCGAGAGCAGCGGCATAGGACACCCCCGGCCTCACCTCCCGACTCCGCACCCTGTCGCGTGCCTCACGGGGGCTAAGGAAGTCCGTCACCTGTAGGCCGCGGACCTCCTTCTCGAACCTGAAGAAAAGGCATTCTCGGGATGAAGAGGGGTGCGCCTTCACAGTTGGAGCATTTGGGTGTGTTGGGGCACCTGTCAGGGTGAGCGAGTCGTCCACAGTGAACACAATGATGCGGCTGTCGACAAGCGGAGCTACGTGTCCGAATTATTGCATTTGAAGCAACGGGTCGGGTCTGGGACGTATGGGCGGATAGAAAACTCGCATGACGCGGTCTCCCATACCCCATACAATGCGCAGGGGGGATTAGTGTATTAAAGTAAGGAGCAGACGTGGGGTGGGGGAGGGGGTGCCTCCCTGTCGGGATGTGAAACGATAGATCTTAGTGACTCCTTGGGGTGCGAGGTCCTCCAGGAGCTCGTTCACTGCGACCGACAGTAGGCGGGTGGCGTAAATAGTGCCCTGACTCTGGTTCAGGCGAGGGTGTGGGGAAACGGACACCGAGCATCCAAGGACCTCAGTGACGGAGAGTAGGGCTTTCGTCTCTGCGGCTGAGCGTGATTTTACGAGGAGGGAGCCATCCCTCTGTGGGCGTACGTCATAGCGGCTGGAGTTGCTGTGGGTTCGGATCGCCTGGAACGTCCGTTCAGAGTTGTTCGGGAGGGACCCAGATGTAGGCCGAATCACCAGGAATTTGTGGATACTTGGAAGGGAGAGGGAGGCTGTAGAGTCGAAATGGACTGGATATTCAACGGTCGATAGGACGGCCGTGAATGCCGGCTCCCCCGTCCGCCGCGAGGCTCTCTCCGTGGGGAGGTGGGCTGACGGCGGGTGAGGGGGGCATATGGGGAGAGCAAGAAGCCGGGTTGTGGGGGCAAGTCCTCGGTGGAACTTGACTTGCCCGAAGGTGGCTGAAGTGGGCTGGGGCGAGACCCCTGCTCCAGAGAGTGTAGGTCCAAGGGCTAGTCGAGGGACGGACTGGGGTCGGCAACGGAAAAGGAGAGTGCAAGCGTTCCGCTTCCACAGGGGGGTCAACCCCATTAGGTTGCGGTCTTCCAGTGGTAAAGGACTCGAGGGCCTGGTTGCCCACCACCCGAGTGTTGAGAGAAGGTAGTCCGGGAATGAGAAGCAGTAGTCGTAAGCCGAGGGGGAGAAGTGTCCATAGCTAAACAAAAAAAACTTCATCCCCCGCGCGCATCCAGCCACCACCGACTCCAACAAGGGAAAGGCGAAGTGGGGCACACTTGGTCCCACCGCCGATAGATGTCACGCAGGGGAGATACACCCGCACCCAGTCCCTGTGCCTGAAAGGCGGCCACTCTCATCCAACGCGCGGTGAAAAGTGGCAGGGACAGGGTTTGGGTTTGGTTGGAAAGCGACAAGGGTGCAGGGCAACCACCTCCCACACCCAAGGGCCAAGGAAGGGTCAAAATCAAGGTCCAAAACGCCAAAAAAACAGGGAGAAGCCAGAAAGAATGGGTTAAAGGAGAAAGAAAGAAAAAGAAGCAGGAGATCAGCCGGGTCCCCAAACGGGCCCAATGGTCCACGAGGGCAGAGAAAGCCCTTACACCGAAGAAAGGTGTATTCCCACATTCGCCACAGAGGGACGCGCCCTATCGCTCCGGACAAAGCAAAGGGATATATATATATATATATATATATATATAATATATTATACATTCAACTGCAAAGAACACGCAGTATAAATAACGTAAGAACGACGCTTGTATAGGAGATATTCCGCGCAAGACGAAGAGAGAAAACGGAACAAATGAAAAATGAAGTACCACCTGGGAATCGAACCGGGATCTCCGATTGCCGGTCAACGCGATACCATGGTGAAGTCCATGGTGTAATGGTATCGCGTCTGACCGGCAATCGGAAGATCCCGGGTTCGATTCCCAGGTGGTACTTCATTTTTTCATTTGTTCCGTTTTCTCTCTCTCGTCTTGCGCGGAATTTCTCCTATACAAGCGTCGTTCTTTACGATATATATTATATATATATATATATATATATATATATATATATTCTATATGTATATATATATATATATATATATATATATATATATATCTATAATATATATATATATATATATATATAGATATATATATAATATTATATATATACAGGGCGTCCCAAACAATGTATACACCACTTTAAATAATTATAAAGGCAGTGTTTATTAAATACATTTCATTTTCAAAATGTATAGAATCTACAGACATTATTATTGTTTTGTCACGCCTGTTTTCAAACTGACGTCCGTTCTGGTCCGGCACTGCTGATAACGCGAAGCAATGGAATCGCAAACATCACGAACATTTCGTTTGGTATTTGTGTTGTGCATTCTCGTTCAATGGCTGCTCTCAATTCAGCGACTGTTGCAGGTTTTATAGCGTAGACTTTGTCTTTTAAGTATCCCCATAAAAAAAAGTCTAGTGGTGTGACGTCTGGTGAACGCGGGGGTATTCTACGAAACCCCTTCGTCCAATCCACCTGTTTGGCAAGATCTCATCAAGGTAGGATCTAACATCGCGATGGTAGTGTGGGGGTGCCCCATCTTGCTGAAAATAAAACTCCTCATCTTCAAAGTCCTCTCTAATGCTTGGCATGACAGACTGTCGCAGCAAGTTCAAGTAAACGGGACCAGTCACAGTAGCGTCAAAGAAGAGTGGTCCAATTAATCCTCTTGATGATAAGCCGCACCACACTGTAACTCCTGGTAAATTAACATGATGTTCCACCATAACATGCGGATTCTCAGGTCCCCAGTAGGTGCAATTGTGGCGGTTAATTGAACCATTTAATTTAAATTTAGCCTCATCACTCCACACAATCTTTGTTGGAAAGTGTGCATCTTCTACACATCGTGCCAAGTACCACTCGCAATACTCCACTCTTCGGTCCGGATCATCTTCATTAATAGCATGGACTAATCTTGGAATGTAACGTTTCCATTGACAGCGCTTCAAAATGCGTTGGACAGACGATTCTGAAATTCCTACCTCACGACTCGCTTGCCGCACAGATTTTCTTGGACTTTGGTGATAGGTTTCCAGTACTCTTTCTTGCTTTGTGGGGCTTGTCGATGTCCGTGGTCTTCCGGAACGCTTCTTGTGGACATTCTGAACAGTTCCATCGGCTTCAAACTTATCTCTAATTCGAGTGATGGTAAGTCGCGTTGGTGGATCTGTTTGAAACTCCCTCCTAAACTGTCTTTGCACTTCAACTGCGTTTCACACTTCCAGTAGCATTTTAGAATGAATTTCCTTTGTTCAAAGCTTAGTCTGACTGCCCTTATTAATTCTAATGGGTTTAACCTGGAAAGAAAGAAACATCAATTGAGCTATCAGCTGTTAAAGTGTGTATACATTTTTTTGGGACACCCTGTATATATATATATATATATATATATATATATATATATATATATAAGCAAACAACCACAGGGAAAAGGAAACACAAAGTCCGAGCGCTTTCGTGATATATTCACATTATCAAGGAGGAACAGAAAATAGACGGAGATTACAAAGTAAATGAGTTAAATAGACAAGCAAAAAATTCACAATCGGCACCTCAAATTAAAGGCCTTAAAGCCCTCTAAAGATTTTTTCAATTGATAACATAATCTGTAGGCTGCTAAATTACTAAATATAAAAGAAGTATACTGTATAGATGAAATTAGACAAAAAAACCAATACAGAGAACAAAAATTATCATAATGGTTATTAACACTAATATTTAATTAAAGCAGGCAATTAATTGGCAAGAATTTAATGAAAAACGAATAGATAACGTAGATAACAAATAGATAACATAATCTGTAGGCTGCTAAATTACTATATAGATGAAATTAGACAAAACACCAGTACAGAAAACAAAAATTATTATAATGGTTATTAACACTAATATTTAATTGCAGTAGGAAATTAAGTGGCCCGAAATTAATGAAAACAAAGGGAATGTTGCCATCGTCTTACAGATTATTACAAAATTTCTACAAACAGTCTGGAAAAAAAAATTGTTTTCCCAAAAGCAACCCAGTTCAAAAGTCCAATAAACCCCCAGCAACCAAAGATTATACACGAAAGAAATATTACAATTAAAATAGACACATAAGAATGTTAACAGTTCTTACAATAATATTTATTTATTTAACCAGGGCAAACCATTAAGGGGCAAGAATGCAGTTAAGAAAACAGTAGGCCCTTCGCCAGCTTTCTGACAATGCACGAATCTAATTTGTACAACCCAGGGCTAATATTAAGGACCAAATCCGCATTATTCTTGATCACACTTGATTCCAGTATATTTCTGCTAACAATAGATTTACTAAACCTTAATTTGGAAGCATTTTTCCAATCAATGGGATGATTAGTATCTCTTACGTGAATGAAAATGGCGCTAGATTCCTGGCCACTTCTTATACTGTATTGATGCTGTTTAATACGTAACTCAAGGGTCTTACCAGTTTGGCCAATGTAAAATTTATTACATATTGTGCAAGGGATTTTATATACACAACCATGTTCACTTAAAGGGGAGTTCTTAATCAATGAATTCTTAATTACATCTAAATTTTTGTACGCAATATTTACGTTAAAAGTCCTCAGCAGATTCGGCAGATCAAGGAAACTTTCTCTGAATGGTAACACTAAAACATTTTTTGTGTTATAAGGAATCTTATCCTTTACTTCGTAGAAGGTTTTCTTTGCCATTTTTAAGGACTTATCTATGCAGTTCTTTGGGTATTTTAAATCAAAAGCAATTTTGTATATTTTACTAATTTCGTCGGCAATGAACTCAGGGCTACAAATTCGTAGGCCTCTTAGAAACAAAGTAGAAAGAACGGATCGTTTTACATTAATGTGGTGATCAGAATAATAATGTATATATATATATATATATATATATATATATATATATATATATATATATATATATATATATATATACACTGTGTGTGTATATATATATATATATATATATATATATATAAATATATATACTGTATATATATATATATATATATATATATATATATATATATATATATATATTAGGGTGTGACCGTTGCCCTCCAAAAATAAAAAAAATGGTCCTATAATGCTGTTCAAAGTTTTAGTGTTGTGTATTTATCTAGGAAACACCCCTGTAAATTTTCTTGGAGATCGGTGCATGTTTGAGCTAGCACCGTCGTACCAGCAAGTATTGCTATTTCAGCTTATGAACTTCATAAATAAGTGTGAAGATAGCACATTTTATCAGATTTTCATTTCCGGGTCTGGAACGCTGACCCACAAATTTTCCACGTATTATTTTATTGCATTTAATTTTAATGATGCTCTTTTCATTTCCCTTGACAGTGATTTGATGTTGTGAATAGAGAATTTAATCATAGATACACGGCAAGATGATGAGTATGTCAGAATGTTATTGGGCACCGTACCCCGAGAAGAAGAAAAGGAAATAAAGGGCTGCAAACTGCCAACTAATAGGCAGGTCTTACTATGTCTGTTAGCAAACCTTCGGGATATGCATTGGGACCAGGCTTTATCTGCCACCATTGACAATGTGCTTTTGCATTACCAGAAGGCGAATGTCCCGACCATTACAGGCAGGAACAATATTGGCCGAGTGATTAAAACTTACTATGACAAAGACTACATGATGCTTATGAAAAAGAATGAGGATAGAAGACGGCTGATGATCCTGGAATTATGAAGTTTAAATCAGAATTGAGCCTGACGATGAAATTTTATAAGAACAGTGTTGAAAGACATGGCGGCTGCGAAAAAGGGGAAAACTCAGGCCGAACAAGATGCCATCGATATTGACATACTCTTTATGAAAAGCATGCTAAGTGACAGAGTAGCTACCTACTCTGGGGTAAACAAAGTACTCACAGAAAAGGTTCAGAAGCGACAGAAAAGGCAGATGCGAGAAGAGAAGCGACAAGAGAGAGAGCAATGTGATCATGCTGAGAATGTACAGGCTGATATTGATTCACCTATTAGCTCTGATGAGGACGATGACATTGATGAGGCCAGCACTGCTGAACCAAAGAGAAAACATCGGAGAACAGTGAAAGAGGGAGTTTCAATTTTTGTGCCCCATGATATTCTGAAGTCGGCAGAACTTGTTTCATGCAGTGTTCGAAACAACATCTCGCCGACCCAGCTGAGTGCAATTGTTGGCCCCACTGGCTTTGTTCTCGTCCCAAGTACAAGAAAGGACAAAAGAGATGAGGAAGGCCCTTCTTTGCCATGAAGGCACTGAAGTTACTAAGAGAGTGGGGCTCAATCATGGGGGCTATGGAAAGCCATATCTTCCCCCTGTCCCAGAAAGTGGCACTGCCCTGGTGGACCTAATTGGGCCTGACTCAAGCCGGTTCTTCACCATTTTAGGCATGCCCTATCAGTTTCTCCACAGTCCAGCCAGTGAATGGGCGGATCATGACGACTACCTGAACATGAAACGGGTTGTGGACAAGCTTCAGGTCGTCAATGAGGCTGCAGAGCGTGGTGTAAAACTTTGCCATGACTTTCTTAATGTTGCCAGGGATGAGGAGCGCTTTCAAGAAGTCCTTCAAGTAGTTGAAAATGACAGACTCCGCGTTCCTAATCAGCGCAAACGATCATCTCTTTCCGAACAGAAATCATGGTTTCTTGCTCTAGAGAAATAATACCTTGTGAATATATGATAAAACCCCTTAATGTACCATGAGAGAATAAGAATGATTAACTTTTTTGTGTTAGTGATAACAGCTTTTAATTAAGACAGGCAAATGATTTGTGTTAATATCCCTTATGATGGTTGTGTAATCTCATATATAGGCGCGTATGCTGTATAAGCAAAATCACTATTTTTCAAATTGCTGGTGCTCACTCGAATATGCATGAATCTTCAAAAAATTGCACGTGGGTATTTTTTATGTCAATATGCAAAACCAAAATTTTGAGCATTGTAGGACAAAGTTGGGGCAACTGTCACACCCTAATATATATATATATATATATATATATAATATATATATATATATACACTGCTGTATATATATATATATATATATATATATATATATATATATATACTGCTGTGTGTATATATATATATATATATATATATATATATATATATATATATATATATATATATATATATATATATATATACACACACTGTATATATATTATAGACCAATCAGTTTAACGTCTGTTGTAGGTAAGCTACTGGAATCAATAATTAGGGATCGTAGAGTCGAACACTTAGAATTCCATAAAACTAGTTAGAAATACGCAGCACGGATTTAGGCGAAACAAATCTTGCTTAACTAATCTTTTAGAATTTTTCCAAAGCGTGGTTGACGTTTACGATAGACATCGGGCGGTTGATGTAGTGTATTTAGATTTTCAAAAAGCGTTTGACACCGTGCCGCACACAAAAGACTCATTGAAAAAACTAAGGCTCATGGAATCAGGGGTGTAGTAATAAATTGGCTAGAAGAGTGGTTGCGAGGCAGGAAACAGAGGGTGGTCTTTGATGGAGCGGAGTCGTGTTGGGCTAATGTAGCGAGTGGCGTTCCTCAGGGTTCTGTATTGGGCCCCTTGCTTTTTCTTATATATATTAACGATTCAGATGTCGGCCTAGTCAGTACAGTTTCAAAGTTTGCGGATGACACGAAGCTGGGTGGTAGGGCGATTAATGACGAAGATAGAGGTAAAATTCAGGAAGATCTGAATAAAATCATTGATTGGTCAGTCACATGGCAAATGAGATTTAACGTTGATAAGTGCAAAATTTTGCATATAGGTTCACGTAACGGTAATTTTGCGTATAGTATGTCAGGGAAAGATTTAACAAGCGTAGAGCAGGAAAAAGATTTAGGAGTTATAGTCACTAGTGATTTAAAAGTAGCGAAACAAAGTACAGCAGCGGTCAATAAGGCGAACAACGTGTTAAGTTTTAGAGCTCGAAATTTTGAGTACAAATCGCGCGATATTATAGTTCCACTTTATAAAGCATTAGTTAGAGCCAATTTGGAGTACGCGGTCCAATTTTGAAATCCGCATATGCGCAAAGATATAGACAAAATCGAAAGAGTTCAAAGACGAGCAACTAAGATGATTCCGTCGCTTAGGTCAAAGTCGTACGAGGATAGGCTTAAGGAGTTAAAATTGACAACACTCGAGACTAGGAGGTTAAGGGGTGATCTAATCCAGGTTTTCAAAATTATGAATGGGTTCGATAACGTAGATAGAGATAGCTTTTTCGAAATATCTCAATATAACAGGACTAGAAATAACGGGTGTAAGTTGACAAGTAGAAGGTTCGAGACAGCAGTTGCGAAACACTTTTTTACGCATAGAATAGTAAATAGCTGGAATAGTTTGCCGGTAGAAGTAATTAGTAGCACGTCTATAAACATGTTTAAAAATCGATTAGACGCATATGTTGATAGAAAGGGTATAGTTTAAGGTAGTAAAATTAAGGCTTTCTGGGGATAGATCCCACAGCTCAACACAAGTGTTGTGGGATATAGGGAGGCAGCGTCTTGGGTTAAGGGATACTCTCTGTCCTTACACACCCCATTTAAAGACATTCCTCTGCCGAGCGGTGCCCCCCATAATACTGTGAGGTATTGAAAAACTCATGATCTTCACTTGCCCCACAAACACCTTTAAATGGGAGACCAAAAATGGGTGCACACACATTTCTACATTACTGTACAGTCTTTACAGCCACACCTACACTTTTTCTCGTAAGTGTATATATTGTAATGTATATGATTGTAAATTTTGACTTGGTCCGCAATCGATATGGACCGTGACTTGATGGATACCGTAATGAAATTGACTGGATTCTTTGGATCTGATATATTTGCATGTCCGTTATAAATAGATATAGAGTGTAACATATTTGTGGATAGTAGTCTATTATGACTAGATCCTCTGGATCCAGAGATTCTATCTTTAGTTTTAAATCAATAATTAATTAGTTTTAAATTGATAATTATTTAGTTTCGTAAAAATTGGTCGTTGCCAATTTACCGGCGGTTTTTACATAAATTTCTTATGTTCTTGTGGTTCGGAACCCACGTAAAATTGTAGGTCCCCTTCGCCACCACGGAGGACATACACAATACACGATTACGAACACAGGTAGACCAGCCATGAGTGGATCCTAGGGTCTTTGTTGGTCTGAAACATTATAACATTATAACATTATAACATATATATATACTATATTATATATATATAATATATATATATATATATATAATATATATATATATATATATATATATATATATATATATATATATATGTATATATATATATAATATATATATATATATATATATAATATATTATATATACATACATATATACTATATGCAAATAACTGCAATGACCGCGCAGTATATAAATGAATAGAACGACATAAGTATTAAGGAACGTTTCTGCACACGAGGAGGAGAAGTAACGAAATAATGAAAAATGAGGCGAACCGCCTCATTTTTCATTATTTCGTTACTTCTCCTCCTCGTGTGCAGAAACGTTCCTTAATACTTATGTCGTTTCTTTCATATACTATATATATATATATAATATACTATATATACTATATATATATAATATATATATATATATATATATATATATATATATATATATATGAAAAATTATTTCACGAAAGTGACACGTGAAAAGTATTTATGATGAATAAAATCACGAAGGAAAAAAGAAAACACAAACGGGTGCTCAAGCGCTTTCGTCTAATGACATCCTCAGGAACACTGGAGTGAAAGGACAGATCAAGGCAATATATAGGTTACAAAAATAAACATACATGAATATGAATATGTATGTATGTATGTTTATTTTTGTAACCTATATATTGCCTTGATCTGTCCTTTCACTCCAGTGTTCCTGAGGATGTCATTAGACGAAAGCGCTTGAGCACCCGTTTGTGTTCTTTTTTCCTTCGTGGTTTTATTCATCATATATATATATAATATATATATATATATATGTATATATATATATATATATATATATATATGTTAACCCCTCCGTCTATGGCCCTGGGGTGGTTCGGATTGACGGGGGTTCTGGTTTAGGAGGCAAGCAACGGATAGGTGCCTTGAAGTGGTTTTTCTTCTATGTTACTCTCCGAGTTCTTCTATAGTGGCTCGGAGGACTCTGGTAGATTTGCAATCTAAATGCTGAAGGTTCCGGATTCTTCTTATAGCGTATCCGGAAAGTTTCTAAGTTTTTCTGAAGAGAGCAAGGCTCGAAGGATAAGGTAAAAACTAGCTTCAACTGTAATTTTACTGCTAAAAAAATACAGGTAGTGCTCAGCCTCTGAATTAGCTTCTGAATGACAATGGATGAATTTAAATGGGTTTATATACCCAAAAACTGCTAACATTATTATATTAAATGCTAAGAAGGCTGTATTATTTTTGCACAATATTTAAAAATAAGTAAATTTTTTAGCTGCGGTAAGGCTTGAACGAGTAAACAAAATATTTGAAGACGAAACCATATTTTTATCTTAAACCGCGACTTTTCAGATCTGATGTTATCATGATCTGCCAAGTTAACTAAAGTGGAAATCGGACTATGCATCTTTACACTAAATATGCATATGAGTGAAATTTTAAGGTTTAAGATGTACAATTTTAATGCTTAGGCAAGACATGATCTCATTGTTTATAACGAAAGAGAGTGTATACAAAATGTGAACATTGCAAAGCTTAACAGGATTCCTTATTAAGCGAAATCTAACAAAATGATTATGAGATTTTAAAAAAAACAATAGGTCACCAATTATTTAGCAAAGTTAAAAGTGAATCAAATATTTTATCCAAACTCGCGTTGGGCGATTTTGGTCCTTATGTAAAAATGAATTCACACACGTACATACATAGGAGTATAGGCATTATATAAAGTTAAATATATAAGATTATACATGAACCATATAACACATGAATTTTTAAAATGGATACTTTTTCTTACAATGGATACAGAGACTATATAAATGAATACAAGAATTACATGAAGGATAAGATAATATAGGAATATGGGAATTATTTATGGTTCATTTTACAGGGCTCTTCCCTCTAGAATGATATTAATATAATAACGTAACATCCTAACTAAGGCTAACTAGATGATAACTACTGGTTTTATAATACAGATTTATATATACAACATAAGTCGGGTGGTTTAAGTCTAGTTCACGTGGTCTGGGTACGCACTCTTGGTCGTGCATAAATAGTTTCATGTTCCGTGTCACTAGGTTTTCTTTGTTCCCAGAATGATCTTTCATCAAAATACACCGAGGCTAATAGCACACACAATAATGATACTAACGGCAGATGTTGAGAAAATGGTTACCGTTGTAGTATTTGTAAGAGGTTGTTTTGGTTATCATCCGAAATTTTAAACCGGCTCAATTGATCATTCCATTCAGGGGCATGCAGTTCGGGTAGGATGGTTACAGGTTTTATGGAGAGATTTAAGATCTCTATGACGGGTTTAAATTTAATTTGCGATGGAAATGGGTATGAGTTATTAAGGGTAACCTTATACGGGTTGTATATTTGGAGGGCTTTTGAACGCAAGGAGCAACCAATTGGTAGCCGAATAATCATAGGGATTGTAATGAGAGAATAATTTGATGGACACTCGAGGGTAGCGGCAGTCCTGTTCGCGAAGGAAACCCAGATGTCTGGTCCAATTCGTAGTTGGATGGTTTTAGGGGAATGAAATTTTTTAAATGAACATACGGGGGCATGCCGGTCACGAATTAAATCGACAAAGCAAGACCTAGTAGTGGGAAGAATAACTGGTTTGAGTGGAGGGCAGATGAGTTGTTTATTTGGTTGCGGGAATCGGCAATGCCGGACGTCGCTATCTGACATCATAGAATAAGCTGATAGATCTTTGGTGAGGAAAAGGTAAGGTGGTACGGTGGGTAAATACAATCGATAGACATTAGAGTTATTTTGGTAGGGTGTTGGGAAAGGGTGAAATCTATATACGTCATAAGTGAGGAAATCGAAAAATGGTATAATTATGAGGTATGTGTAGGGGCGTGGTCCATGTACAGTCCAGGTGTATTCTAGAAATTGAGGGTAATTAGTGTGGTTGAGTGGGAATATGGGTGATAATTTTAATTGTGACTGGGCGGTGTGAATCGGACTGGAGTATTTCCCATGGTATTAGGGTGGAAAGAGTGATTTTCCATGGGATAGCTGGGTTGCACGCAAAACCTTGGAATGAATCGTAGTTATTCGTTGTAAGTATTTATCGATTAGGGTTACTTGTATGTTCATTATTTCTATTAATTCTAGATATCGTTTGTGTTCTTTGTATTGAGCTAACATGGATTCAAGGTATGTGAATCTGTCCGAAAGGGAGTGAAGGAAGCGATTGTTTTCGTGTAATGACCTAATAGTCTGTTCCAACATGTGTCCATTATATTGTCGATTCCGAGCGAAGAGATTCAATTTAAGTTCAACTCTTTTAATATCTTCTTCGGTTGCTAATCCGAATAAACCTTTGAACAGTTTCCCTCCTATATCTATCAGTCCCCTTTTACTTCTTTGGTTAAAGTTTTCGGAATTTTTGGTTTCAGTTTGTATCCATGGTAAGGCTAATATTTCTGATAGGGCGCGTGCTGTAGTTTGAATATTTTCGAGGATATTTTCTAACAGAACGTGACTAATCTGATCTTTTCCTTGGAAAGAATTTTGGACTTTACTTTCAAACGTTTCTAATTGGGTTTGTATCTGAAGGAGATTGATTTTAATTCTAGCAGGGGGTTGCAAATTTATATAAAGGTCTGCATGCCCTTTCAAAAATTTACCTTCTGCAAGTTTTTATAACAACTCCGGTAGAAATTTTAATGCTAGGTCTACAAGAGTAAATAATTTGGAAAATTATAAGGGGGGACAATTTTATTCATTTCTACGCCTTAAGTTATACGGAGCTGGGGGTAGTTGTGTGGATACTTGTGTGGATACTTGTGTTGGTGGGCGAAGGGGTCGGCCTCGTTTTGGTGGCAATGGGGGTCGACCGTTGAGCTCGGATTCTGAGCGGGTTCGTTTCTTATGTGAAGGTTCTAGTTCACGTGGGTGATGCATTTGCGGGCGGTATGTCGGGTCCGTGCGTCGATCATCAATCGGCGAGGGTGGTGACAGAGGAGATGGTGGAGTTGGAGGAGATGGTGGAGTTCCACTGAGTGATTCTCTCGAAGGGGTTTCTCCAGGGTCTGGGTCCGATGGGACGCTTGGCTCTGGGGCCTCCTCTTGTTCAGAGATTGCCTCGAGTAATGGTGGTATTACGAGGTACCAATCTTCGTCATGGGTAGCGGTTCCCGCGGTGACTACTTCAGTTTTTTGATCCCTGCCCGATTTGTTAATATCTTGACCTTTTGAAGGATAGGCGGCTCGAACGCCTGGCAGCTGTTTTTTGGGAAGGTGTTGCTCGGAAGCTATCTTCAAATTGTCAGCGTGAATGATCTTTAGTTTGGAATGATCCCGGAGGTCGAGGATTTCATAACGATTTTTTCCGAGGTCTTTCATAATCCTATATGGGCCATCCCATTTCGGGTATAATTTGCGATGAGCCCCTGGCGGTTTCACGCTCTTCAGATAACATCGCATACCAACGATTATAGTCCGTTGACGGGGATGACGCCTATGTTGTTCTTGCTCCATCTGTTGGTTTCGTTGGTCGAGGGCATAGCGGATTATGTCAAAAATCTTGAAAGATCGTTCAGCTAGTTGCTGATTTGCTTCTGCCATTTCGGAAGATGTTAGGACTGCCGGGTCGGTTTGGTCGGGCAAATCAAAAGGTAGACGCTTGTCGTAGTGATATAGAACGAAATGAGGGGTGTCCCCGATGGACACATTATAGCCATTGTTGATGGCTGTTTGTACCATGGGAAGGGAATCATCCCATGTACGGGAGGATGCATCGACAACGTGGCGCAGGGCTTCCAAGATCTTTCGATTGTGCCTTTCCACTAAGCCGTTTGCCTGCGGGTGGTATGCCACAATGTGTGTATTTTTAATTCTACACATGTTACAAAGTGACTCGAACAGTTTGGAAGTGAAACTACGGGCGTTATCCGAGATTAGGATGGAAGGAGTGGTATGGTTTTGGATGACGCGTTCCACTAGGGCTCTTGCCACAGTTTCCGAGGTCTGATCTGGAATGGCGGCTACTTCGCTGTAACGCGAGAAGTGGTCCGTAAACACAATGATGTACTGATTTCCCTTTGATGTTTTGGGAAATGGTCCCAGTATATCCATTCCAGTTCTTTGCCAGGGCCTCTGGCATACTGGATATTTATGCATTGGAGCGGTGGATGGTACGTTGCCCTTATGCTTTAAACACGACGGACATTCGGCGATGTATTCATGTACCGTTCTGTTCATCTCGGGAAAATGGTATCGCTCCAAAAGACTTTTGATGGTGCGATCCGGCCCCATGTGTCCATAAAAAGGTGAGTCGTGACAAAGTCCAATGGCTATATCAACGAGATCCTTTGGTATCTCCACGAGGTCGTTTCCATCTTCGTTCCTGAAATGTACGAGCCCATCTTTGAGGTTGTACTGTTCTTTTACCTTCGATGGTTCCTTTTGTTCCAGGCGCGCCCGAAGGTTTTGGGTGTGTTGGTCCTGTTGTTGGGAGTATTGCAGACACTCGTAGTCGAACACAGGAAGAAGTCCTATTTTATTCACTCGGGCGTCGGGCTTGAGTCTCGACAATCCGTCTGGAATAACTTGCAGTTTTCCCGGTTTGTATACGATTTTCGCTGCAAAATCCTGAATCAACAGAGCCCATCTACTCAATCGTCCTTCAAGTAGCTTGTCCTTGAAGAGGTACGTGAGTGGCTTATGATCAGTCTTGATGGTTACATCGTAGCCATAGACGATATTTCGGAATTTTTTCAAAGCCCAATATACCGCTAGGGCCTCTCGGTCCGTAGTGGAATAATTCCGTTGAGGTGCAGAGAGAAGTTGACTGGCATAAGCAATGGGTAATTCCACACCGTCTACGTCCTGTAACAGGACGGCTCCTAGTCCATAGGAGGAAGCATCTGTGGCTATGATGAAGGGTCTTGTGTAATCAGGATATTGTAAAATGGGATGACAGGTTAGTTTATTAATTAAAGTTTCAAAGGCATGTTGGTGATCGGATTCCCAGTTAAATTTCGAATTTTTCTGGAACAAATTAGTAATGGGTTTAGCAATATTCGAAAATTGGGGGATAAAGTTCCGATAGAATCCGACAAAACCAATAAATGCACGGGCGTCGTCGATGGTCTTGGGTACAGGGTACCTTTCCAGGGCTTCGAGTTTGGCTGGATCAGGTTTAATTCCTGTGGACGAGAGTAGGAATCCTAGGTATACCAGGGATTCTTGTAAAAAATTGCACTTTGCAAGCTTCAGTTTAAGGTGTGCTTTTCTCAAGTGTGATAGCACATTATGAAGGCGTTGAAAGTGTGTTTTTATGTCCGAACTATAGACGATAATATCGTCAAGATACACGAGAGCTTCGACACCTAATAGGTCGGAAAGGACTATATTCATCAACCTAGAGAAATTAGCAGGCCCATTTCGGACTCCGAAAGGTAAAACCTGGAATTCGTAATGGCCTCGGTTAGTGGAGAAAGCAGTCATGCCCGAGATTCGGGACTGACCTCCATTTGCCAATAACCTGATGCTAAATCGAGGGATGAAAAAAAGTTCGCTTTCCCTACGTTCAGAATTGTTTCCTGCATGTTTGGAATCGGGAAACGGTCTGGGATGGTAATGTTATTCAGGCGTCTAAAATCTATACAAGGGCGAGATGTTCCGTCCTTTTTGGAGACGAGAATCATAGGAGCGGACCAGGGACTAGCTGAAGGCTGAATGACATCCTGCTCCAACATGTCCTTGATGTGTTCCTCAATAGTGACTAACTGAGAATGTGGAACCCGATAGGGAGGAATGAAAATGGGTTTGGAATTGGGTTCCAACTTGATTTCAAAAGGGACCAAATTAGTTCGGCCCAGAGGATCTCCGGTTAGGGCAATCACATCTTTATTTCTTATCAGGAAATCGAGAAGTGATTCCATTAGTTTGGGATCCTGTAAAGCTGGTGACTCCTGAAGGGAGTGCTTCAGACATTTCTTATATTCTTCTTTTAATATTGAAGGCTTTAATTCTAAGGAACTGGAAACACGATTTATCGTACTGATGGGGAAATCTGAATCTATTTCTACTGTGGAAACAGTTCCTATTTTCTGATTTGAAGTTAATTCTATAGATCTTTCTCCTTTGTTTAAACAAACAACAGGGATAGCTGAATTCTGACTCTGACTAAGGACTTGGGCAATAAGAACATCTCTTTTGAAATTACTTTTCTCTGTAATCAGAGTACGCTCTGACTCTAATAATTTTCCTTGACTGTTAACTACTTTTGCTAGGAAACAAATCTTCTCATAAGGTGCTACTGTTATATGCTCGGTAGGGCATATGAAAAATTGTGAATCTGATTCTGGTTCGGCGACTAAAATTTGCCTTATTGGCTGAACTGAAGCTGGCTGACTGGAAACTGCTGACTGGAAACTGGCTGACTGGAAACTGGCTGACTGGAACTGGCTGACTGGAACTGACTGACTGGAACTGACTGACTGGAACTGACTGACTGGAAACTGACTGACTGGAAACTGACTGACTGGAAACTGACTGACTGGAAACTGACTGTCTGGAAACTGCCTGGGTTGATCCAACTGGATTCAACAACTGGAACTGATTACCCTGGGGTCTGATTTCTGGAGCGGTTGTCCCTCTGGATGCAACCGGCCGACTTGATCTGCTATCAAGTAGAGGGGGTTTCCTATTTCTTTCGGAAATCTGAACTGAGCTAAGTCTATTAGCATTAAGTTGTCTGTCATCCTCGCGGAGATGGTGTGTCCTATTTCGACACTTTACTAACTTTCCGGCTGGGTAAATCTCCCATTGATTCCGGTTAAAAAAATCCATCCCTAGTAGGATGTCTGTCTGAAAGGTGGCGACTGTGTCCACTATACAACATTTCGCGGGGTATACCGCGTTTCCAATTTCTAAATATAACTCAATTTCTCCATATGTGGGTATGGGTGTGCCCGTAACTCCTCTAAGTTGGCAGGATGGTGCCTTAAGTTCATATTTATAATTTGTACTCTCTAGTAATTCATCTACGCATTGTTTCTTAATTAACGTTGCGTGTGCTCCTGTATCTAGGAGAGCAGTTAAATCTTGGTTATCCGTACTACAATTTATTATTAAATCTAAGAGGTCCGCACCTATTATCCTGATGGGGAGTTTGTGTGCGTATCTGGGCTTACTACTGTAATTTAGGAGGGAGGAGGTTGAACTGCTGCCTCCAATGTAGGGTCTAAAAAAGGGATCACATGGTCTTCTATGGGAGGACCTGGATCATATTCTACGGGGATATCATACGCTGAAGGGTGTTCTTGAAAACTGTTCTCTGGGGAAAATGATTCCTCCCCGGGTACTTCTACGTACCGAACTAGTTGACCTTGCTGGTTGTATTGGGGTTTATACATGGGGTAAGAGTGTGGGTGACCCTGTGGTCGTGATTTATTGGGTTGGTAGTTCGACTGAGGCTGGGAATGGACTGGTTTCTGGGGATTGGTTGACTTTTGGGATACGTTTTGGGGACGTGGTTGGTTTGGTTTCTGAAAGTGGGGTCTATACCCTGCAGGGGCTTTATCAGCACACTTTTGGCGATCGCCACGGCGATGACCATGTTCGTGACAGTGGGAGCAATACGAGGGGTAATTACATTGACTTATCATATGCCCGAAACTATCACAGTTAAAACACTGTGGAGGAGGGCGTGTATTCTGGGTTTGGGGGGCTTGTTTCTGGGGTGTTCCCTGTATTTGCCTTGGTTTATATTGTTGTTGTTGTTGCTGTTGGTATTGGTGTTGTGGCTGCTGCTGAATATACTGTACAGGGGTTTCTCTACCCTTTCGGTAGGTTTGGTTTGCTAAATCGGGGTGATGTTCCCGTGTTTTGTTTATGGCTACACTGACAGGTTTGTCAACATTTAAAAACTCCTGAAACTTTTTTTTAGGCGCTCCGGGTAAGTTTTGGTAAATGGTTGTGGCTACTATTAGATTTCTTTGTTTCGAAGTAAAAGTTATGCCACATGCATTTTCTGCGGCCCGGAGGGCTTCTCCTACAAGTTTGTGTGTACGTGTAATAAAATTGTTTAAATCCTCGTGTTCCTCTTTCTTCCATTTAACTTGGAAGACTGCTTCTAATGTGGCTAAGGGTTGTGCAAGGGTTATTTCTTTAAAAAATTCTAATAGGTTTTGTTTAAAATCGT
This sequence comes from Bathynomus jamesi, assembly GCA_023014485.1. NCBI lineage: Eukaryota > Metazoa > Arthropoda > Malacostraca > Isopoda > Cirolanidae > Bathynomus > Bathynomus jamesi. The sequence continues at coordinate 107,474 of JAJOZX010006170.1, forward strand.
CCCATGTTATAGCTTCGCTAATTGATGGGACGTAAGTGACTGTGTCATGGGCATTTCCCTCTTTAGGGTCAATAAATCTTTTTGCTTCTCTGATTTTTATATCATCATCGGTAATATTCTCGCGTAAGAAATGTTGCTCTAAAGACTCAACCCAAGGTCTTACGCGCGGTTCAACAAAACGATTATCTATGGTCCCCTTAAAAATTAAAACAGTATGAGGAAGATTTACTAATCTGCCTAAGTTAATATATGCTGGGGCGGGGGTTTGAGACTGAGACATACTGACTTGTGTGTTTGGGAATATGTTTGAAGGGCGCGGGGTAGGTGGAAAAATGGGTGTAGGTAATTCTTCGATGTCAGAAAGCGCACCGTCTGAATCGCTCATATGTGAAGGTACTTATTAATGTTCTAATTAGGTCTGCTTGACCGATCTTAATTCATGGAATGATCACTTAAGGGGTTTTCCTAACTACACTATCTAAAAAAAATAATGCACAACAATTTGCCTAACTCGGGGAAAATTTGAAAAGATTGCAAACAAAAATAAAAATGTAAACAAAATTTCACTCAAATGTACGTGATGGTATGGTAATACTATGTTTGGTACATTAAATAAAATTATACTATACTAACTAGAATAGTAAAAATAACTGAAAATAACTGTGACAATACTGTTTTCAATAAAAAGAGTGTATCACTGGTGTCTGTAGTGTTCACTGTGTTTTTTGTTAATTCTGGCTCAATACTAAATATTAATTGTTAATAATAATGACTTTTCAAATGTTTAGAAATTTTTTAAAAAAGAGTTTTGTACTTAACAAGATTCCTATGGCGAAATCCTTTTGAGGTGTGTCCTGAAGACGTGTCTGGCTGGCCACTTGTTCCTAGATGAAAAGTAGGCGTGAAGAACTTGGAGTCGTAACGCACCGGTTCACGGGTGGATGTGACGAACTCGAAGTCGTGACACGCCGGTCAACTGGGTGTTGGTTCTGGTTCCAGAGTCTGGAAGACTGGAAGAATCCTGGAGTCGTGAGATCCTGGTTAAAGGGTCTGGAGGACTGGAAGAATCCTGGAGTCGTGAAGATCCTGGTTAAAGGGTCGCCAGTTGTTAACCCCTCCGTCTATGGCCCTGGGGTGGTTCGGATTGACGGGGGTTCTGGTTTAGGAGGCAAGCAACGGATAGGTGCCTTGAAGTGGTTTTCTTCTATGTTACTCTCCGAGTTCTTCTATAGTGGCTCGGAGGACTCTGGTAGATTTGCAATCTAAATGCTGAAGGTTCCGGATTCTTCTTATAGCGTATCCGGAAAGTTTTCTAAGTTTTTCTGAAGAGAGCAAGGCTCGAAGGATAAGGTAAAAACTAGCTTCAACTGTAATTTACTGCTAAAAAAATACAGGTAGTGCTCAGCCTCTGAATTAGCTTCTGAATGACAATGGATGAATTTAAATGGGTTTATATACCCAAAAACTGCTAACATTATTATTATTAAATGCTAAGAAGGCTGTATTATTTTTGCACAATATTTAAAAATAAGTAAATTTTTAGCTGCGGTAAGGCTTGAACGAGTAAACAAAATATTTGAAGACGAAACCATATTTTATCTTAAACCGCGACTTTTCAGATCTGATGTTATCATGATCTGCCAAGTTAACTAAAGTGGAAATCGGACTATGCATCTTTACACTAAAATATGCATATGAGTGAAATTTTAAGGTTTAAGATGTACAATTTTAATGCTTAGGCAAGACATGATCTCATTGTTTATAACGAAAGAGAGTGTATACAAAATGTGAACATTGCAAAGCTTAACAGGATTCCTTATTAAGCGAAATCTAACAAAATGATTATGAGATTTTAAAAAAACAATAGGTCACCAATTACACTGGGGAACAAATTTTAACTTTTTTTTTGTTTCTTGGACGTGAATAGGTCGGTCTTATACGATTTTTTTCGCTGATTCCGAATATAGCCGTAGAATATCTCTATCACCCAAGGTTACTGAGAAATTTGTTTTTTAATATTTATTCAAAAAGTGTATAGAAGTTAGTAAAAATACTTCATAAAAATTATATTAGTGGCAGATTGGCATTTAAAATATTCTTCTTAAAACTTCTTTGTCACTGATTTTCTCTTGTAGTTTTCATTAGGAGCTTCTCGCATCAATGTCCAGCAGTAATCAGCTAACATTGCCGGATCCCACCTCCCTTGGTAGCGTTTCTCCATAGTAGCTATATCTTGGTGGAACCTTTCTCCATGCTCATCGCTTACGTCGCCGAGGTTTTCAGGAAGAAATCTAAATGGGAGTGCAAGAAATTGATTTTAGTGACATATTACATCCCAATAACCTATATGCTTCAATCATGTCCTGCACTATTTTTCATAGTTAGAGGCTTTGATGTTCCCTAGAAAATTTGTGACAACATTCTTCATGTCCTCCCATGCCACTTTTTCTTTTCCTCTCAAGGCATCATCAAACTTTTGATCTTTCATGAGCTCTCTGATTTGGGGACCAACAAAGATCCCTTCTTTATCTTTGCATCGCTAAGTCGTGAAAACTTTTTTCTTCAAATATTGAATGCCTCATCTTCCTTGTTCATTGCTTTGACAACATTTTTCATGATGCTAAGTTTGATGGGAAGTGGCGGTAAGTATATTTTCTTGGGGTCAACTAAGGGTTCATGAGACACATTCTTCAGTCCTGGGATACATTTTTGACGAAGTGGCCAATCCTTTACAAAATAATGCGAATCTCTGGCTCTGCTGTCCCATTCACAAAGGAAGCAGCAGAACTTCGTATAACCGAGCTGCATTCCCAGAAGAAGCACGACGACTTTTAAATCCCCACATATATACCAACGAAACTGGTCATAATTAATCTGCTGAAGGATGAGTTTCATATTTTCGTAAGATTCCTTCATGTGGACAGCGTGCCCTACAGGAATGGAAGGGTATTTATTTCCATTGTGAAGTAGTACAACCTTGAGGCTTAGCTTCGAAGAGTCAATAAATAAACGCCAATCTTCAGATTTGTGCTCATGACCGAGAGCTAACAGCAGTCCATTTACATTATTACAGTAGCTGAAATGAAGATGTTGAGATGGATGTGTGGAGTGACGAGGAGGGATAGGGTCAGAAATGAGCATATAAGAGGAACAGTGAAGGTGGCGGAAGCATCTAAGAAGGTGCAGGAGGCCAGGCTGAGGTGGTATGGACACGTCCGGTTGAAGAGAGGAGGAGTATGTGAGGCGCAGAGTGCTGGAGATGGAGTTGCCGGGACGGAGAAGAAGAGGAAGACCGAAGAGATGGAGGGACTGTGTGGTGGCGGACATCAGGGAGAAGGACTTGGAGGAGGACGCGATATACGACAGAGGAGAGTGGAGAAGACGAACCAAAAACAGCGACCCCATGTAAAGATGGGATAATAAGCTGCGGAAGAAGACAGTAGCATAAACCACCTGACGAGGAGAAATACTGCATCAGATCTTTTTGGCGAGTGCGGAACGCCGATATGCTTGTATCTTTTGCCAGCAAATTCCATTCACGTAACCTGGAGCCCAATAATTCCGCTTTCTTTTTCGGAAGGTCCAAATCTCTCACGAGATCATTCAGCATAACCTGCGTTATCATACGTGGTTTATTTGATTCAGGTTGCTGAAAGTCTGTATCTTTAGTGTCATCAATTTCCATTGGTTCAACTTCAGACTCTTCATCTTAGTGTCCATGACTTTGGGGAAGTTGGAATTGGGTTATCATCGTCATGTAGTACTGGTCTCATGGCAGATGCAAGATTTGGGTATTGAATTTTATGTTTATTTTTGGCAGAGAATCCTGAAACGTTAGTCATACAAAAATAGCAATCCGTTAGGTGATCCTTGGGCTCTCTCCAAATCATTGGTATGGCAAATGGCATAGATTTGCGGGTACCTTTAATCCAACCCCTAAGAGTGACGGCACAGGAAATGCATGAGATATGAGGTGCCCAGGATTTGTCTTGGTCGCCTACCTTACATCCAAAATAAAGTTCGTAAGCCTTCTTCACGAGTGGGGTCATCGTCTTCTGTGCCATTATGGTCAGTTCTCCACATACGTAGCAAAATGTATCTCTGGGATTAATACAGTTTCGATTCATGCTGGCGGAAAATTATTGAAATCACGGAAAACTTTTTGGAATGAAAAACCAATTTTTTCTACTCTGAAAAATTTTAAAATTTGAGCAAAACTTGAAAAAAATTTCTTTCTTTTTATTAAAAATCTGTTGTTTAAATAGCTATATTTTTTAATGCAAAAAATACTATTAAATATAGTTAACCTGGAAAAAAAAGAAAGTAAAATTAAATTAGTACACTTAATTTTAACTAATATTTTGGGAAAACTCTGAGTAAATGGAAATATTTTTTTCTCGAAAACTATGGGTGATAGAAACATTCTGAAACCATATTTGGAATCAGCATCAAAAGTTCTATAAGAAACACCAAATAGTTTTCAAGAAACAAAAATGTTGTTCCCTAGTGTTATTTAGCAAAGTTAAAAGTGAATCAAATATTTTATCCAAACTCGCGTTGGGCGATTTTGGTCCTTATGTAAAAATGAATACACACACGTACATACATAGGAGTATAGGCATTATATAAAGTTAAATATATAAGATTATACATGAACCATATAACACATGAATTTTTAAAATGGATACTTTTTCTTACAATGGATACAGAGACTATATAAATGAATACAAGAATTACATGAAGGATAAGATAATATAGGAATATGGGAATTATTTATGGTTCATTTTTACATATACTATATATATATATACATATATATAATATATATATTAATTATTTTTAAATTGATAATGTATATGGTTGTAAATTTTGACTTGGTCCGCAATCGATATGGACCGTGACTTCATGGATACCGTAATGAAATTGACTGGATTCTTTGGATCTGATATATTTGCATGTCCGTTATAAATAGATATAGAATGTAACATATTTGTGGATAGTAGTCTATTATGACTTGCTCCTCTGGACCGAGAGATTCTATCTTTAGTTTTAAACCGAAATTAATTATTTTAAATTGATAATTATTTAGTTTCGTAAAAATTGGTCGTTGCAATTTACCGGCAGTTTTTAAATAAGTTTCTTATGTTCTTGTGGTTCGGAACCCACGTAAAATTGTAGGTCCCTCCGCCACCACGGAGGACATACACAATACACGATTACGAACACAGTTAGGTAGACCAGCCATGAGTGGATCCTAGGGTCTTTGTTGGTCTGAAAACATATAACATTATAACATTATATATAATATATATATATATAGATATATATATATATATATATATATATATATATACTACATATATATATATATATATATATATATATATATATATATATATATACTACATATATATATATATATATATATATATATATATATATATATATATATTCTGTATATATATATAATATATATATATATATATATATATATATATATATATATATATATATCTATATATATATATATATATTCTGTATATATATATATATATATATATATATATATATATATATATATATGAACAGAAGGACCACGCAACGGCAAACATTTCATTTATTTTTTGTACTTCAGACGTTTCGACAATCTTTTGTCATCATCAGTGAATTAAGTCTAAACCTTAAAAAAAACAAAAGTAAAAAGTGAAAATTACATCAATACAATATTAAAACCATTAAAATTAAAACCTTAAGACAAAATGGAAATTGCATCAATACAAAATTAAAATCATATAAATTTCATCACAATTAAATTAAATTACCTCAATAGGTAAATACACAATGTTTACATCCACCTCCATAGTTGGCAAAGCCTAAGAGAAAACTGGATGGTCAGAGGATTAGAAAGTATATGTCTATGAGAATCGGTTGGTTAGTTAAAAGAGCTGTAATTTGTAGGATGAACTATTATTGTTAATGGAGGGTTTGTTTCTATAGATGTACAAAGATTCTAAAATTCGGAGTTCTGTGAGGTTATTGGATCTAGTTAAAATTTCAAACTGAGTTTTGTGAAGGGGATGGTTGCGTTCATTACTATGGTTTCTAATTGCGGATTGTGGAGGGCTACTGAGGGGACGGTTGGTACGGACTGACAAGCCCAAACGTTGAGAAAGGCGCACCTCCAGTTGGAGTTGAGTGCTGCCAATATACGCAGCCTTACAGCTGTCGCACGTGTATTTGTAAACAACATTGGGGCATACAGTTTTGGGGAATTCATCTTTGAACTTTAAAAAATTTGATAATTTAAGTGGGTTGACGAAGGCGAATCTAAAATTTATTTGGGATAACTAGACTTGAGCAGTTTGGACAATTCACCTCGAATACGCAATGATAAATAACCATAAAAAGGTAATTTAAAATATCTGGTTTCTTTTTGTACTGTAGTTATGGGGAGTTTAGTATTAAAGGTTATTTAAAAATTTCTTTAATTGGTTATCAAATAGATTAGAAGGGTAGTAATTGTTAATAAAGTACTGTTTTAAAAATTTAAATTCTTCGTTTAACGAAAAGTAATCTGAACAAATACGGTAACTTCTTGTTAATAATGTTACTATAGCACTAATCTTATATTTATAAAACATACAACTTAAATAATTGGTTCCCAAGCCAGTAAAAGTTTGTTTTCGAAATAGTGAAGTTTGGAATTTATTATGAGCCCGTTTAACTAAAACATCCAGGAAAGGTAAACTATTATTTGTTTCGTTTTCACATGTGTACTTAATATTACTATGTTGTTTATTAAGATAATCAAGAAAAAGTTTTACGTGTGAAGGATGGTTAAATATTAAGAAAGTGTCATCCACGTATCTTCTGTAATATATGGGTTTAAAACTACTAGGACAACTTTTCAACCAAATTTCTTCGTAATGGCAAAGAAATGCATTTGCTAGTGTTGGGCTCAACGGGGAACCCATAGCTACCCCATCAATTTGGCTGTAAAGGTTGCTATTAAATAAGAAGCTGGATCCTGTCTGCTTTGCAGATAGGTGGTGAGGGAAGCTATATTTATGGGACCTCTTTGCGAGAGACCCGTTGCCCACGTCGGGCTTGCATCATGAAAAAGAAAAACTATGGTATTTCTCATTTACCATTACTTATTCGGACTATAGTGGATTTAATTATCCCAGAAGAGTTCCTTGTTCCATGGACGGTCTGTGTGTATCATAAAAAACTCAGAGAACCATTCTGAGTTCATTCCCATCATGAAACGGACATGTTATGTGCCTTGAAAAGTGGACGCTCAATTCTGCCAGTTGAGGTTTAAGTTTTGGTTTTGGCTAAAAATATAATAGTTACCCCTTTTTCTTTGATTTATTCAATCCGACGTGAATGCAACGAGTATTTTACTTATATTGAGGTTCTAAATGTAGTGGGGCTAGGCTGCTTTAAACCCTAGATCCATGTCCCAAAGCTGGATCCTGTCTGCTTTGCAGATAGCTGATGAGGGAAGCTATATTTATGGGACCTCTTTGCGAGAGACCCGTTGCCCATATATATACACTGTGTGTGTCTATATATATATATATATATATATGTTATAATGTTATAATGTTTCAGACCAACAAAGACCCTAGGATCCACTCATGGCTGGTCTACCTAACTGTGTTCGTAATTGTGTATTGTGTATGTCCTCCGTGGTGGCGGAGGGGACCTACAATTTTACGTGGGGTCCGAACCACAAGAACATAAGAAATTTATGTAACAACTGCCTGTACATTGGCAACGACCAATTTATACAAAATTAAATAATTATCAATTATTAATTATCGATTTAAAACTAACTAATTATCGATTTAAAACTAAAGGTAGAATCTCTGGATCCAGAGGATCAAGTCATAATAGACTACTATCCACAAATATGTTACACTCTATATCTATTTATAACCGACATGCAAATATATCAGATCCAAAGAATCCAGTCAATTTCATTACCGTACCCATCAATACTAGTACCTTGCCAACCAAAAATAAGTCACGGTCCATATCGATTGCGGACCAAGTCAAAATTTACAATCATATACATTAAATATATATACTTAGGAGGAAAAGTGTAGGTGTGGCTGTAAAGATTGTACAGTAATGTAGAAATGTGTGTGCACCTATTTTGGGTCTCCCATTTAAAGGTGTTTGTGGGGCAAGTGAAGATCATGAGTTTTTCAATACCTTACAGTACTATGGGGGCACCGCAAGGCAGAGGAATCTCTTTAAATGGGGTGTGTAAGGACAGAGAGTATCCCCTAGCCCAAGATGCTGCCTCCTTATATCCCACAACACTTGTGTTGAGCTGTGGGATCTATCACCACAAAGCCTCAATTTTACTACCTTAAACTATACCCAATTTATCAACATATGCGTCTAATCGATTTTTAAACATGTTTATAGACGTGCTACTAATTACTTCTACCGGCTAACTATTCCAGCTATTAACTATTCTCTGCGTAAAAAAGTTTTCGGCAACTGCTGTCTCGAACCTTCTACTTGTCAACTTACACCCGTTATTTCTAGACCTATTATATTGAGACATTTCGAAAAAGCTATCTCTATCTACGTTATCGAACCCATTCATAATTTTGAAAACCTGGATTAGATCACCCCTTAACCTCCTAGTCTCGAGTGTTGTCAATTTTATCTCCTTAAGCCTATCCTCGTACGACTTTGACCTAAGCGACGGAATCATCTTAGTTGCTCGTCTTTGAACTCTTTCGATTTTGTCTATATCTTTGCGCATATGCGGATTTCAAAATTGGACCGCGTACTCCAAATGGGGTCTAACTAATGCTTTATAAAGAGGAACTATAATATCGCGCGATTTGTACTCAAAATTTTCAGCTATAAAACCTAACACTTTGTTCGCCTTATTGACCGCTGCTGTACTTTGTTTCGCCACTTTTAAATCACCAGTGACTATAACTCCTAAATCTTTTTCCTGCTCTACGCTTGTTAAATCTTTCCCTGACATACTATACGCAAAATTACCGTTACGCAAACCTATATGCAAAATTTTGCATTTATCAACGTTAAATCTCATTCGCCATGTGACAGACCAATCAACGATTTTATTCAGATCTTCCTGGATTTTACCTCTATTTTCGTCATTAATCGCCCTACCACCCAGCTTCGTGTCATTCGCACACTTTGAAACTGTACTGACTAGGCCGACATCTAAATCGTTAATATATATATAAGAAGAAGCAAGGGGCCCAAAACAAAACCCTGAGGAACGCCACTCGCTACATTAGCCCAACACGACTCCGCTCCATCAACGACCACCCTCTGTTTCCTACCTCGCAACCACTCTTCTAGCCAATTTATTACTACACCCCTGATTCCATGAGCCTTAGTTTTTTCAAGGAGTCTTTTGTGCGGCACGGTGTCAAACGCTTTTTGAAAATCTAAATACACGCGTATCTAAGGATTTAAAAGTTAGGAACCAGTGCCTGGAGTCTTGCGCAAAAGTTAATAGGATGTTAGGCTTCATAGCGCGTAATTTCGAATTTAAATCGAAGGATATTATATTACCACCTTACAAGTCCCTAGTCAGGCCTCATTTAGAATATGCCGTTCAGTTTTGGTGCCCGTACTTGCGTGAGGATATTGATAGGTTAGAAAGGGTTCAGCGTCGTGCCACGAAACTAATTCCGTCATTGCGCAACAAGCCTTATGAAGATAGGATTAAAGAGTTAGACCTATATTCACTCGAAACTAGGAGATTAAGGGGGGAGCTTATTGAAGTTTTCAAAATCGTTAATAACATCGATAACGTAAATTTTGACAAATTGTTCACTTTCGATAATAGTAATACTCGTAATAACGGATTTAAGTTGCATGGCAGACGTTTCATTACTAATATCGCTAAAAACTTCTTTACGTTAAAAGTAATTGATAAATGGAATAATCTTCACGCGCCCTTCGTGAACTCTACCAGCGTTAATGTGTTTAAGAACCGTCTTGACAGACATTTTAAAAATATTAACTGTTTAAAATAAAAAAAAAACAATTAGCAACATGAGCTTCCGGGGGTGGTGGTCAAGGATGAGTTTGTTGACGATTAATGCCAGCTTGTGACATGCCAGCGTGTGATGCCACCAATAAAATTATTAAGAAAAAAAAAATTAGACTAACACGAACGTAGATGTAGCTCGTAGCGTAAACTAATCCACTTTTTGTTTAACTTTACCTACTTTTTTTTTGTCCTCTCCTTTTACTTATTTCATCTTTCACCCCTCTCCTATTCTCTACGACTATTTTTCTGACTTGTCGGTAGTGGCCGGCGGATGATGATGGTGAGTCTTTTTTCTCTTTTTCTGAATCAATGTTAACCCACGAGTGATAGGTGTTCCTCCTTACTTAATCCCTTATTCTCTTCTCTTCTCTTAACCCCCCTACTCTTTCCTTTCTCTCGGGCTAATCTTAGAGTGGATTTTAGGGTCTTTGTTAGCCTTAGCTTCTGTAGATCAGTAGAACTGTAAACGTCAACCACGCTTTGGAAAAATTCTAAAAGATTAGTTAAGCAAGATTTGTTTCGCCTAAAACCGTGCTGCGTTTTTCTAACTAGTTTACGGAATTCTAAGTGTTCGACTATACGATCCCTAATTATTGATTCCAGTAGCTTACCTACAACAGACGTTAAACTGATTGGCCTATAATTTCCCGCCGCACCTTTATCGCCTTTCTTAAAGATAGGTGTTACGTTTGCTAACTTGAATTAATCTGGTACGCACCCCTCAGAAATAGACGCATTAAAAATCTTTGTTAGGGGCACAACAATGCTATCTTTTAATTCTTTTAGTTGTATGGGAAATATGGAATCCGTCCCCGGTGATTTACGCGTTTTCATTTTATCAATATAGCGCAATACCTCCCCTTCACTGACCACAATATTATCAAAAATATTACCATTATCAAAAGGTATTATGTCTATGACTGTAGGGATATTCGTTAATTCTTCTATGTAAAAATTGACGTAAAAAATTCGTTTAGCAAGGTAGCCATTTCCTTGTTTTCAGAAACTAGATCTCCGTTTACATTTTTCAAAGGCCCCAACACACTTTTTACTGGATTTCTATTATTGACGTATTGAAAGAATCGCTTGGGGTTTTCTTTACTGTCACGAGCTATGGAGATTTCAAATTCGCGTTTGGACTTTTTTATTACACTTTTCGCTTCACGCCTTAGAGATATGCAGTTGTTTCGTAACAACAGATTATCTTTGTCGCACTTATATAGCCTATAAGCCCTATCTCTACTCTTTATAATGTCTCCTACTCTAGAAGTAAACCACAAGGGCTTGTTGTTTACTTTCGCACGATTAATTTTGTACGGTACACATTCCTCATTTATAGTCCTAAATACTGTTTCGAACGATTCCCACATTAGTTTTGCGTTGGAGTTCCCCATTACGTTTTCCCAATTGACGTGTGAAAATTTATTTCGAAATTTACTAAAGTCTGCGTGCTGGAAGTTAGGAATTTTAGTCGAGTTAGTTGGTTTCCAGTGACTTACTGAGAGGACAAACTCTACCATATTGTGATCGCTATTGCTTAACGGTTCTATTACTTGAAGATCAGTAATTAGCCTATCATCCGTAGTTATTACTAAATCTAAAATACTGTCCAACCTCGTAGGTTCCCCAACCTTTTGAATAAGAAAGCTATCCTCGAGAAAATTAACTAAACGATTACCTTCCGCGTCTCCCTACATTGTATCGTAATTCACGTTGGCGCAATTAAAGTCACCCATAACTAAAGCCTGCTCACTACCTATTATTCTCTTTAGTTCACGATATAACGCTTCGTCCGTATCAGCTGTTTGAATAGGGAGCCTATATATAACCGCAACAACAAGTTAGAAATAGTTCAATTTAAGTTCTGCTATAGTCGAATCTATCGGTTCTGGAATTGTGTGCTTTACTTCTATAACGTTCGCAATATTATGTTTGATATACAACATAACACCGCCTCCTCGCCTACCTATTCTGTTTTTAACAAAAAGTCTATAACCTTTAATTTGATATTCCCCTACAAAGTCACGTGTTTCAGTGCTGTTTCACGATTCACTTATCGCAATTACATCATATTCTTTACAAAGCAGTTAAAGAAAAAAATTCGTTTCTTTTATTTCGTAGGCTACGAGCATTTAAGGATAGAACCTTCAAATTGTTTGTAATTGCGACACCTTCGCGAGCGCAGTGGAAATTTATGGAATTTACGCTGGGACCGTTCGAGTTACGGCAGCCTGAAAAGAAGAGACAGTATTATGAAATAGTCTTCCTAAACGCGCAGCTCCAACGTCATTAAGATGAAGTCCATCTTCGAGGAACAAGTCCCTCCTGCCGTAGAGACTGTTCCAAAAATTCGCAAAATGCACTCCTTCCTGTTGGCAAAGAGACTTTAGGTTATTGTTAATATACAGGGGTTCGACAAAATAATATGAACACCTTGATAAATGGCGGTTTTTATTCTTAATATGGAGTTGGTCCTCCTTTAGCGGCAATAACAGCTGCAATGCGTCGGGGAATTGATTCATACAGCTTTTGGACAGTGGCTAGAGGAATCCTGAGCCATTCTTCGAGCAAACCCTGCTTCAGTTCCTCCAAAGACGCCGGCGCGGCGGTGGGAATCAGCTTCTGACCTACTGCTCCAACTGACACCACAGATGCTCGATAATGTTAAGATCCGGGGATTGTGGAGGCCAATCCAAGCGTTCTACTTCACTAACATGCTCTTCAAACCAGTTTTTAACGACCCCAGCGGTGTGGATTGGTGCATTATCATCTTGGAAGACGGCGCCGCCATTGGGAAAAGCGTTTGGACCATGGGATGGACCTGGTCAACCAATATTGACAGATAGACCTGGGCGTTAACCCTACCATGCAGTACTACAGCTGGGCCAAGAGTATTCCACGATATTGCTGCTCAAACCATCACAAATCCGCCTCCATGCTTAACGGTTGGGGTCAGGCAGTCGGGGTCATAAGCATCTTTAGGCTGTCTCCAGACGTAAACTCGACCGGAACATGGAAATAGCGTAAAGGAGGATTCGTCAGAGTAGAGTACATTCTTCCACCGGTCCATTGACCAATTCTTATGGTCATTACACCATTTTCTGCGCCGCTCAATGTTGATGTGCGAAAGGAAGGGTTTGGCAATTGCAGCCCTCCCATGGTATCCAGCTCCATGGAGCTCGCAACGTACAGTTCTGGTCGATACCGGGCTTGCAAGATGCTGGTTAAGCTCTGCAGTCACTTTTGGAGCTGTGGTCTTATGGTTCTTTGTCACAATGCGCTTTAGCACCCGGCGGTCTCGATCACACAGCTTGTTCTTGCGTCCACTATTGCATTTGTCGGTGCTTGTCTTTCCATGGTTTTGGTATGCAGACATGACCATAGAGACAGTTCCTCTGGATACATTGAACATCTGAGCGGTTTTCGTCACCGATGCACCAGCCATCCGCGCTCCGACAATTTGCCCTCTTTGGAAGTCTGACAGGTCTTTCATAACTGCTAATTCATAATTCACTCAGATCTGTAAAAACAACGTGATGGTTATAACATGACGTATACACTCTCTGTTACGCATTTAAATAGGTTTGCCAGTCATTTAACCGTTTACTTTGTGTCTGAGCAGTCCGTAAAGATAACCGGTGAAATCGGCGGGTGTTCATATTATTTTGTCTAACCCCTATAGGTCGCCTAGCTGTAGAAATCGTTACGATGGATAATTCGAGGAAGTATACCTGTTAAAACAACTTATTAGTTTTCTCCTTTAGTCGCTCTAATAAGTCCCTGTACCTAGCCAGTGGTTCTTCCGATCTAGAATTTAAAACGTTATTAGTGCCGACATGAATAACACGTTGTGTCCTCGGAGGTACCGTCTGTAAATTGTTCAACACTATTAGTTCTATCCTCCACCCTTGCACCAGGGGAGCAGTAACGGCGCCTACGACGAGGGTTTCTACCACAGAATTCCTCGAGCTGCCCTCGAACAATGGAATCGCCAACGAGTCGTATTTCAGGTTCATCAGCATCATCGAAACCTAAAACAGAAAACTTATTGTTTGTTATTACTGGTAGACATGTCTTAGGTTTTCTCAATTGGGCTCCATTACGCACTCGTCCGAAGGGTTGGGAACTAGGAGAAGAGAGAGGGCTATTAATACTATTTATATTATCAGTAGAAAATGAGGCAGGAGGGGTCGTAACTAGAGTCTCAAGGGATTCTAATTTTGCCGTCAGGAGCATCACCCTTTCTTCAAGGCTTACTCTGTCCTCCTTCTCACGTTCTAACTCGTTCCTCAGCACTTCCAAGTTTGAGCACCACCTGCAAACACACACACACACACACACACACACACACACACACATATATATATATATATATATATATATATATTGGTGAAGGCCGCTTCTGGCAAGCTTCAATTTCAATTTAATCAGAAAGCCACATACAAGAAGGAAAGAAACATCCATCATGTTGGAAAGGGACTATATTTTGTACATTGCAACGTTTCAAGCACAAACTATGCTCATCTTCAGGCAAAAATTCTAAAAAGTTAAAAACAATATTAAAAACAATAATGACATATAAACAAAATAAAGTAGTTTTTTTAAAGGTTGTGAATTTTTTCCCTACTTTATTTTGTTTATATGTCATTATGGTTTTTAATATTGTTTTTAACTTTTTAGAATTTTTGCCTGAAGATGAGCATAGTTTGTGCTTGAAACGTTGCAATGTACAAAATATAGTCCCTTTCCAACATGATGGATGTTTCTTTCCTTCTTGTCTGTGGCTTTCTGCTTATATATATATATATACACACATATATATATATATATATATTATATATATATATATATAATATACACATATATATGTAAAAATGAACAATGAATAATCCATATTCATTTTTACATAAGAAACCAAAATCGCCTAAGCGAGTTTTGGATAAAAATTTTATTTGTAGCTTCCTATTTTTGTTTGTGTCACAACCCTATGATCTACCATTTCTGTGGTTTAGTCGTATCTATTTTCCATTTTTCATTGTTATAGAATTTATTATAATTAATTATGATTGTCTTCCATCTCACCCTCGACCCTACATTATGCATACACATTGCATGTAACAGGATTGGAACCCGAAGTTGTACTTCTTAGTCATTGATACCCACTCTTTGTCTCTAATTCGTTCATGTAAATCTTCCTAATAATGATTTGTACTATACGTACAAATTCAATAACTATGACGTCACATTTTCCCATCATTAATTTCCCTTCATTATATCTCTAGTATGCAATGTATGAAAATTCTTTATCATCATAATAATAAATAAATTTTATTTGTAGCTTCCTATTTTTGTTTGTGTCACAACCCTATGATCTACCATTTCTGTGGTTTAGTCGTATCTATTTTCCATTTTTCATTGTTATAGAATTTATTATAATTAATTATGATTGTCTTCCATCTCACCCTCGACCCTACATTATGCATACACATTGCATGTAACAGGATTGGAACCCGAAGTTGTACTTCTTAGTCATTGATACCCACTCTTTGTCTCTAATTCGTTCATGTAAATCTTCCTAATAATGATTTGTACTATACGTACAAATTCAATAACTATGACGTCACATTTTCCCGTCATTAATTTCCCTTCATTATATCTCTAGTATGCAATGTATGAAAATTCTTTATCATCATAATAAAAACTGTACACTCTATAGAAGTCATTATTTATATGTTATGTAGTATAAATATAACTATTATTCGACCATATCCCCGCCCCCATACGTCCATATTTTTCTTGATCATTATCCTATATAAATTTTATTAAATATTCATTTTTACTCGTGTCAATCTATGAAATGCAAAACTTCATGCCTTCGTTCGAAAACGCAAAAATACGTTCTCGTATTATTTTTTTCATTATTATTTTTTTATTATATCACCTCCCGCATTGAACTCGAAAATGCTTAGTAAGTTATCAAATTCCGCTAACTGGCAGAATCGAACGCTTCAAAGATAAAAAAGTCTCCTTTCGCTCGATTCGAATTTATAACTTTATCATGCGTGTCATGTCTCATGTACTTGTGTTGTACTAATAACCAAATATAATAACCATATAGTATAACCATATAGTATAACCATCTAGTATAACCATCTAGTGTAACCATATAGTATAACCATATAGTATAACCATATATTATAACCATATATAAATATATAAAAACGCTAAGAATGGTAAACGACGTAATGTACTTTAATGAAACTGTAATTAATAATAACTTGTAATGTACTTCAATGAAACTGTAATTGAATGTAATGAATTAATATATAATGTAAGAATGTACTTTAATAAAAGTGTAATTAAACAATAATAAGTGAATATGAATTAATTGGTAATTGTAATCGTAATTGTAATGAACCAAAATTAATACGTACTCAGTCATGTACTCAATTTGTACTTATGTACTACTATGAAATTATATCGCCTTCATAAATGTAGACTCGGCGAAAAATACAAATTAGTTTTTATTTTTATTTTTTTTATTATTTTTATTTGGAATTTTTCAAACATCTGATCATGTGTTTAAAAGGGGGGAACTTAACCTTCAACTGTCTTCCCCCAACATTTAGGTTTATATTATACATGTATTTTGTAAAATGAACGTCACTTCATTAAGTCACTTCATTATAGCACTTCATTACGACTCCTTTGTTAGCAGCCTCGCTGCGAGGAGGGGGCAGAGGCCCCTTGCCTCCTTAATTTTTTTAGATTCCGGCCTGAGCCATGGTCGAAAGAGGTCGAACCTCTACCCCTGTAAATTCAGAGCACTAACTGTAAATTTTTAAGAAGTAAATTAGAGTAAGAGAAACTTTTTATTTTTCCCCTCGAGTTGGGCTATCTTCAGAAGAACTTAGTCAGTTAAGTCGATAAGTTATAAAAGAAAAATCGCTAAGTTTAGTACCAAGAGAAAGTATCAGAGTATTATAGCAAGAGAAGAATTAATAATCGTCGACCCATAAAGCGAGAGAAAGAGACAACCCAAGCACCATAGAAGATATTGGCATAACAGTCTGGCGAGTCTGTAGCCAAGAGTTTAACGAGAGGCGACCGAAAAGAATTAGAATGTTATAGAAGAAATATCCGTTGCTGCCTCCTAACTAGAACCCCCGTCGATCCGAACCACCCAAGGGCCATAGACGGAGGGGTTAACATTTTGGCGACCCTGCCCCAGGATGAGAAAAAGATTTTAAGAAGAATATTTTAAGAAGAAGAATATTTTAAGAAGAAGAATATTTTAAGAAGAAGAATATTTTAAGAAGAATATTTTAAGAAGAAGAATATTTTAAGAAGAAGAAGATTTTAAGAAGAAGAAGATTTTAAGAAGAGGCCACTCTTTGGCCAGGATAGAAATTACCCTGCATCAGGATAAAACCATTTGACCGGCGTGTCACGACTTCTTGTTCGTAACATCTACCCTTGAACCGGTGTGTCACGACTCCAAGTTCTCCACGCCTAGTTTTCATCCAAGAAGAAGTAGCCAGCAAGACACGTCTTCAGGACACGTCTCTAAGGATTTCGCCGTAGGAATCTTGTTAAGTACAGAGTTGTTTTTTTTAAGAAATTTGTAAACATTTGAAAAGTCACTATTATTAACAGTTAATAATGAGTACCAAACCAGAATTAACACAAAACACAGTGAACATTTCAGACACCAGTGATACATTTTTTTTAGTGAAACAGTAATTTTCACAGAAGTTAAAAGTCACAGAAGTTAAAAGTCACAGAAGTTAAAAGTCACAGACGTTAAAAGTAACAGACGTTAAAAGTAACAGACGTTAAAAGTAACAGAAGTTAATTTCAGAGAGTTAATTTCAGAGAGTTAATTTCAGTATTATATTCAGTATAGAATAATTTTATTTAATGTATCAAACATAATAGTATTGTACCTTCGTGTACCTTCGAGTGAAATGTTGTTTACATTTTATATTTTTGTTTACAATTTTTTTCAAATTATCGAATTGAATTGACGTGCAAAATTAAGAAAGAGAGAGTTTACAGAGAGTTTATAGAGTTATGGAGATACTTGATTGTATTTCAAGTAAGTCCAGAGGATAACAGTCTCCACTTGATTGAGATCAAGTGCAGTCATTTTCCGTTTTCAGTTAATTTTCACTTGATAGCAGTTCAAGTGCAAGTCAGTTTCGTTTTCAGTTAATCTTCACTTGATAGCAGTTCAAGTGCAAGTCAGTTCCATTTTCAGTTTCAAGTTAGTTTCAGAATACTTGATAAGAGTTCAAGTTAATTTCAGAATACTTGATAAGAGTTCAAGTTAGTTTCAAGACTACTTGATAAGAGTTCAAGTTAGTTTCAAGAATACTTGATAAGAGTTCAAGTTAGTTTCAGAATACTTGATAAGAGTTCAAGTTAGTTTCAGAATACTTGATAAGAGTTCAAGTTAGTTTCAGAATACTTGATAAGAGTTCAAGTTAGTTTCAAGAATACTTGATAGAGTTCCAGTCAGACAGTTTTATTTGACGTCAGAGTTTTATTTGAAGTCAGAGTTTTATTTGAAGTCAGAGTTTTATTTGAAGTCAGAGTTTTATTTGAAGTCAGAGTTTTATTTGAAGTCAGAGTTTTAATTGAAGTCAGAGTTTTAATTGAAGTCAGAGTTTTGTTTTAAGTCAGAGTTTTGTTTTAAGTCAGGTTTCAAGTCCCAAGTCAAGTTTCGAGTCCCAAGTCAAGTTTCGAGTCCCAAGTCAAGTTTCGAGTCCCAAGTCGAGTTTTCGAATCCCAAGTCAGTTTTCAAGTCCCAAGTCATTTCAATGCAGTCAATTGAATTCAACTTTTTCTTTCTAATTTAAGAGAATTTAATTTAAGAAAATGTAATTTAAGAATTTAATTCAACCTTTTTTTTTGTTGTAAAAGAGAATTAAATTCAACCAGAAGTGACCGGTTTGCGTCTTTAGTTTAACCTTTTTTTTTGTTTGTAAGAAGGAAATTCACCGATTTGTCTTTTCTTTTCATGCCATTGTTGCGTATATAAATATATAGTTATGTAATTTATTATTTGTAACAAAACCGTTTTTACAAAGGTTGTAACGATTTTGGTAATTATTGTAATGTATATGAGGAACATGCCGTCCCTCCGTTTGTTGAACTCTTAATTTTTAAGTAGTGTGACAAGCAATCTTTTTTTAAAGAGCAAAGTGCTCACGAAAGACGTATTGTCAATTTCAGACTTATATACCCCGCTTAGTCACTCAATTCCCCCGAATGTAGTACTCCAAACTTTGTATTTTTATTTTATTTTATTTTAACACCCCCAACCCCAGTTGAACTGTGTCAACCAGAGAAATGGTTCAACTATGGTTAATTCCTCTTTGGTACGATGGAACATAACCTCAATTTATGTTAAGTTGTGTTTTTTATTTTTAAGTATAGTATATGTTTAGTTCATTATAGTTTATAATTGATTTCTGTTTTCAATTTTTATATTTTTTTATATTTTTTTTTATTCGATTAATAATGAGTAATTGTCGTAGTCGAATTTAATTAATTGTGTCAAAATTCAATTTTAAAACCGTGAGATTTACTTTCATTAATTGTAGGTTCCTCTAAGTTCGTTTTTTTTAATTACCTTATACGTGTAACTGATTAATTATGTAAATCTATAATCCTAATTGAATTTTATTACTTTTGATATATTCGAATTCATTTACGTTCCGTCCCTCCAGTCACTTTTGCATTAAAACTCGTATGCAAACATCATCATCATAATACATCATAATTATTGCTTACTATATATAAATTCTCGCTCATGCATTTATTAAGTTATTTTATCTGTTCCTTAAAGTATATATATATATATATATATTATAAATATATAATCCTAATCCACCAATGACCCCTAATGATCTAGTTCTTCAAGGGATGAACAAATTACTCTCATATTCTACATACTATTGTACCGACTCACTCATCTACAGATGCTTATTACCAATATTTATAGATACATCTGCACACTGACGTATAATTTCAACTATTCAACTATAAATCCCCTTTCTCCTTTTGAACGTATCACCAACCACTACAATCTGTACCCAATAAACATAAATACACATTTGACTACAGGTCTATACATCATCCACTACGTAATTCGATTTGTACCTACAACAGTCAATAAAAATGCATGTACGCACACTACATATACTATATATACAAACCTTATGCTAAAATCATTGGATATCACAATAAACTATTTCATTGCGCGTAAGTGCTAACTATGTAATTTAATCTTAATCATTTTTGCTTTCTAATATATCTTGCTCATGCATTTATTCAGTTAATTGAACAATCCTCTCAGCTAATCTGTCCCTCGAAATTGTAAGATACACACTTTGTACCTAGTACACACAAATACACACTAGACCACAGGTCTATACATCATCCACTACGTAATTCTATTTTTACCTACAATAGTCAATAAAATTAGTTTATCAATTGTACTATCATGGTAACCTTGAAAAATCCATGAACTTTAAAATTTATATTTTTCCCTTTTACCTATTCATTATGAATGTAATTTTCCCCACAGAAAAATAAAATTTTGCTAAAAATTTAACAATATCATTCTTTGTCTAACTTAATTGTTTGTCTAAAATTAAAGTTTTAATCTTTGAATTTTTTTATATTTTGTAAGCAAGTGTCATTTTAAAGGTTTGATACTGTGCATTGTACTCAACTACCCGAACTCGTTCTGTATAAAACTTGTATTGTAAAAAAGAATGTCATCATCTAATTTGAATTCGTTAGATGTTATTTTCTCAATTTTATTGTATTGTATTATATTATTGTATTAATACCATTTTAGAGGAGGAAACTGTAAAAATGAACAATGAATAATCCATATTCATTTTTACATAAGAAACCAAAATCGCCTAAGCGAGTTTTAGATAAAAAATTTATTTGTAGCTTCCTATTTTTGTTTGTGTCACAACCCTATGATCTACCATTTCTGTGGTTTAGTCGTATCTATTTTCCATTTTTCATTGTTATAGAATTTATTATAATTAATTATGATTGTCTTCCATCTCACCCTCGACCCTAGATTATGCATACACATTGCATGTAACAGGATTGGAACCCGCAGTTGTACTTCTTAGTCATTGATACCCACTCTTTGTCTCTAATTCGTTCATGTAAATCTTCCTAATAATGATTTGTACTATACGTACAAATTCAATAACTATGACGTAACATTTTCCTGTCATTAATTTCCCTTCATTATATCTCTAGTATGCAATGTATGAAAATTCTTTATCATCATAATAAAAACTGTACACTCTATAGAAGTCATTATTTATATGTTATGTAGTATAAATATAACTATTATTCGACCATATCCCCGCCCCCATACGTCCATATTTTATCTTGATCATTATCCTATATAAATTTTATTAAATATTCATTTTTACTCGTGTCAATCTATGAAATGCAAAACTTCATGCCTTCGTTCGAAAACGCAAAAATACGTTCTCGTATTATTTTTTTCATTATTATTTTTTTATTATATCACCTCCCGCATTGAACTCGAAAATGCTTAGTAAGTTATCAAATTCCGCTAACTGGCAGAATCGAACGCTTCAAAGATAAAAAAAGTCTCCTTTCGCTCGATTCGAATTTATAACTTTATCATGCGTGTCATGTCTCATGTACTTGTGTTGTACTAATAACCAAATATAATAACCATATAGTATAACCATATAGTATAACCATCTAGTCTAGTATAACCATATAGTATAACCATAGATTATAACCATATATAAATATATAAAAACACTAAGAATGGTAAACGACGTAATGTACTTTAATGAAACTGTAATTAATAATAACTTGTAATGTACTTCAATGAAACTGTAATTGAATGTAATGAATTAATATATAATGTAAGAATGTACTTTAATAGAAGTGTAATTAAACAATAATAAGTGAATATGAATTAATTGGTAATTGTAATCGTAATTGTAATGAACCAAAATTAATACGTACTCAGTCATGTACTCAATTTGTACTTATGTACTACTATGAAATTATATCGCCTTCATAAATGTAGACTCGGCGAAAAATACAAATTAGTTTTTATTTTTATTTTTTTATTATTTTTATTTGGAATTTTTCAAACATCTGATCATGTGTTTAAAAGGGGGGAACTTAACCTTCAACTGTCTTCCCCCAACATTTAGGTTTATATTATACATGTATTTGTAAAATGGGTCACTTCATTAGCACTTCATTATAGCACTTCATTACGACTCCTTTGTTAGCAGCCTCGCTGCGAGGAGGGGGCAGAGGCCCCTTGCCTCCTTAACTTTTTAGATTCCGGCCTGAGCCATGGTCGAAAGAGGTCGAACCTCTACCCCTGTAAATTCAGAGCACTACCTGTACATTTTAGAAGTAAAAAGTAAGAAAACTTTTTATTTTCCCCTTCGAGTTGGGCTATCTTCAGAAGAACTTAGTCAGTTAAGTCGATAAGTTATAAAAGAAAAATCGCTAAGTTTAGTACCAAGAGAAAGTATCAGAGTATTATAGCAAGAGAAGAATTAATAATCGTCGACCCATAAAGCGAGAGAAAGAGACAACCCAAGCACCATAGAAGATATTGGCATAACAGTCTGGCGAGTCTGTAGCCAAGAGTTTAACGAGAGGCGACCGAAAAGAATTAGAATGTTATAGAAGAAATATCCGTTGCTGCCTCCTAACTAGAACCCCCGTCGATCCGAACCACCCAAGGGCCATAGACGGAGGGGTTAACATCAGGGACGTGCCCTCTGGGTAGGCAAGGTAGGCAGTGCCTACCCTGAATAAAACTAAAAATATTAAATATAAAAAGTAAATGATTTTCACTTCATTATATAAATGTTAATTTAATGTATGAAATTCAATGTATAAATTTGTAAATGGATAATATTGTGTTAGAAGCACAATTTCCCCGTGCCTTTCAACCTCTATATATATTAACGCTTGACAATGAAATTTTCCCACGTGCCGTGAGTGGAGCTCCAAGCTGTGACAAATACTGCGCTATATAATCAGATTTAGTTCTGCTTTTCACTCAGTGTTTTGCCGTTCGGGCACATGGTCGGGTGTGTGGCTATGCGTGCGTCTGTGTTGTCGTTTGCCTCTGGTGATTGAACTAAATTTTAGACATTTTATTTCAAAATTTAACCCTTTTCAAATATGGACAGTGAGTATCTTAAGAATTTTTCTAAACTGTCTTATGAAGAAAGGTTGAATGTGATTAAAAATGGTAGGCCGACACCGGAACTGAAACAGTTGCTACAGCGTAAAGGAACAAAAATAATCAGAACGTTTCAAACGACGTGGTACAGCAAGAAAGAGTGGTTGTGTGGTTGTGTTACAACAGGTAGACTCTTTTGTTTTCCATGCTTGTTATTTTCCGTATCTAGTGAAAGTGTGTGGATAAGAACAGGATATTGTGATTTAAATAATTTGACTAATGCTTTAAGTAAGCACGAGAGGTCTGCTGCGCATTATGAAAGTCAAATATCGTTGAAAACATTTGGATCTACACGAATCGACTTGAGCATAGATAAGCAAAAAAAACTTAGCATTGAAATTCACAATAAAAAGGTAAAGGAAAACAGAGACATACTGAAAACATTAATTTCTGCTACTTGCTTTTTGATTAAACAAGAACTTGCTTTCCGCGGTGATAATGAAGATAAATCCTCTTTAAATCGTGGAAACTATATTGAGTTACTGAACTACACTGCAAAATTTGACCAAAAATTAGCACAACATTTACAGACTTCATCCGTGTTTTCTGGCGTTTCTAACAAGATACAAAATGACTTGATTGAAGCAGTAGGCATAGCTGTAGAAAATAATATTAAAGAAGATATCGCAAGATCCCCATTCATTGCTATAGAAGTGGATGAATCGACTGATATTTCAAATACAGCTCAATGTTCCACAGTTTTAAGATATGTATTGGATTCTGAAATTAAAGAGGCTTTCATAGGATTTGACGAACTTAAAGACAGAAGAGCTACCGGTGTAACAGAATGCATATTTAAAAATTTAGATAAATACAACTGTGCTGAGAAGCTTGTAGCACAGACATATGATGGAGCATCGGTAATGGCATCGCATTTAAATGGCGTTCAAGCTAAAGTAAGAGAAAAGGCATCATCAGCGTTATTTACCCATTGCTACGCTCACAAGTTGAATCTTGTTCTATCTCAGTCAGCGAAATTTATACCTGAATGTACAATCTTTTTCAAGACCATTGATGGTCTTGCTGCATTTTTTAATCACTCTACAAAACGAACGCAATTTCTTGATGAAATAGTACATAAACGCATTCCAAAGGCTGCACCAACGAGATGGAGTTCTAACTCAAAGCTAGTGCAAACTATTTTACACTATCATAGTGACCTTTGTAAACTTTTCAACAACATTGACAGCAATCCTTTATTGTGGGACTCAGATACTTTAGTGAGGAGTAATGGATTTTATAATTGGCTGACGAAAGATTCAACATACTTTCTTCTCATGGTATATGATAAGATTTTCATTAGAACTGACACACTCTTCAATATCTTACAAACTAAAATTATAGATATTCCATATTGCATTGAAAGAATCAATGAAACAATGAATTCCCTCGAGGGTCTGCGCAAAAATTTTGATGATATCTATGAGAAGTTTGAAGAATGTTTCAAAGAAAATAACTTGACTGAATCAAAATGTCGTACAAAAGGTCCAATTATAAAAGAAAGAGAAAGAATATTCTGTCTAATATTGAATGATATACTGCAGCATATGGAAGCAAGATACAGTGACTTGAAAAATTTACAATTTATTTCATTAGTTGATAGTAAAAAGTTTCTAAAACTAGCTACAGAAATTGATAAGGATGCACTAGAAAGTTTAGAGAAGAAT
>JAJOZX010006170.1:137500-247500 GCA_023014485.1 Bathynomus jamesi
TTGGACAACAATTGACGAAATGCATCCTTTTTCCCAATGACTTTCGCTTTTTTTTACTGTTACAAATTGTTTCTTTCCATTCTAAAAACTCATTTAATGTTTAATAATGTAGTATTTATTGAATACAACAAGTTTCATATATAGTTTTTCTACTAAAAAATTCCATGGCCATGTTAAGCGAAAAAGAATATATATTTATCGTTATTTTATCCTTCCCTATGTCAAAAAGGAAGCAATTTAGATTTCGCTGTCCAGATCTTATAGTTAATTTTCTTGAAATATCTGGCAATTTATACGCAAGGGGAAGAAAGGCTTGCAAGTTTAGCTTTAATCTCAATTGAGAAAAAGCTTCTTAAGGATATGAAAACCGATGCCTTTTACGAAGAAATAATAGATATATTTAATAAAAAAGAAAGAAGAATAGAATTAACCTATAAGTAAAGTAAGTAGATGATTATATGTGTTTTGTGTTTATAATATACGAGTATTTTAAAGTTTTATTTTTATTTTATATAATCTTTGTTGTTTTTGCTTGAATTGCTTCCCCTTGACGAAAAATCACCGCACGCCACTGATATATATGGGAATGAACTCAGAATGGTTCCCTGAGTTTTTTATGATACACACAGACCGTGCATGGAACAAGGAACTCTTCTGGGATAATTAAATCCACTATAGTCCGAATAAGTAATGGTAAATGACAAATACCATAGTTTTTCTTTTTCATGATGCAAGCCCGACGTGGGCAACGGGTCTCTCGCAAAGAGGTCCCATAAATATAGCTTCCCTCACCAGCTATCTGCAAAGCAGACAGGATCCAGCTTTGGGACATGGATCTAGGGTTTAAAGCAGCCTAGCACCACTACATTTAGAACCTCAATATAAGTAAAACTCGTTGCATTCACGTCGGATTGAATAAATCAAAGAAAAAATAAATCATGAAACGGACATGTTATGTGCCTTGAAAAGTAGACGCTCAATTCTGCCAGTTGAGGTTTAAGTTTTGGTTTTGGCTAAAAATATAATAGTTACCCCCTTTTTTCTTTGATTTATTCAATCCGACGTGAATGCAACGAGTCTTTTACTTATATTGAGGTTCTAAATGTAGTGGGGCTAGGCTGCTTTAAACCCTAGATCCATGTCCCAAAGCTGGATCCTGTCTGCTTTGCAGATAGCTGGTGAGGGAAGCTATATTTATGGGACCTCTTTGCGAGAGACCCGTTGCCCACGTCGGGCTTGCATCATGAAAAAGAAAACTATGGTATTTGTCATTTACCATTACTTATTCGGACTATAGTGGATTTAATTATCCCAGAAGAGTTCCTTGTTCCATGCACGGTCTGTGTGTATCATATATATATATATATATATATATATATAATACACACACACACACACACATATATATATATATATATATATATATATATAGCGAGTTTCAGATGGTGGTAGACCATCAGCGTCAGAATTGTTGAGTTAGAGGAGCGAGTCCTGAATCGTATGGTGGAACATCCTGGTGTCAGCACCCGAAGGATAGCAGCAGCAGAGGGTGTAAGATACACAACTGTGTGGAGAATTTTACGGGAACAACAGCTTTACCCATATCACATTCAGAGAGCACAAGGCCTAACTAAAGCTGATTTCCCACCACGAGAGGCTTTTTGTACTTGGTTCCGTGAACAGTGTTCTCGCGATTCTCTTTTTCTATCCTCCGTGTTGTTTTCCGATGAGGATGCCTTCACAAGAAACGGCGTGATCAATTTTCACAACACTCATCACTGGGCCGAAGGGAATCCGCATGCCATCATCCAGTCAAGGCATCAACAACAATTTAGTATCAATGTATGGGCAGGACTTATTGCCGACAACTTAATCGGTCCTTTTGTTTTGCCTTGAAGATTAACAGGAGAACCTATTCCAATTTTTTAAGGAATGATTTAAGCGATTTACTAGATGAAGTTTCTCTTGGTGTCCGATGTCGTATGTGGTTGATGTATGACGGCGCTCCTCCTCATTTTAGTCGAGTAGCCAGAGTCTATTTGGATGACCATTTCCCTGATAAACTGATAGGCCGTGGAGGACCCATTGCGTGGCCTAATCGCTCCCTGGACCCGAATCCTCTCAATTTTTACCTGTGGGATCATCTGGAATTCATCGTTTACGTGACACCCATTGACAACGTTGAAATGCTTCGCCAACGTGTAGAACAAGGATGCCAGAAAATCCGAGCAATACCTGGAATGTTTGAACGCGTCAGGCAGTCTATAACGAGGCGTGTTCAGGCGTGTATTCAAGCGCAAGGCCGTCATTTTGAGCACTTCCTTTAAAGGTAAGGCGGGTACTTGCTGGAACACATAAAGGGCTGCAACGCGGAAACAAAGCGATTTCGGGCATATGTTTATATAAACTTTTTTCATTGTTTTCAGGTCCTGAATCCATCCTGAAAGTGCGTCAAGTGCGTCCCACATGTTATGAAACACCCTGTGTATCCCCTTCTCGAATTTATATTTAATTATTCATTTATGTTTCCTTATTAATATGTAAACCAGAGTAATGAATGGAAATAATTATGTTTTAAAGACATTTGGCAATGAGTCAACCAACCAATCAGCGCTCACTCACTAAACCCCAGATTCATTCATAAAATGTAACAACCGTTTGTAGTACACAACAAATATATGCCACATGCCCTATCTGTTCTCAAGAGTATCCTACGAATAATGAGCGCAACTGTACATTACATTTAAGTGCATTTACTACATTATGCACTCATTAGTACTAACGCATGACAATTATTTAATTACAATATTTATCAAATATTTTACAAAATATCTTGCAATTAGAGTCTGCAAGATGTATATAATATTGTATATAACATTTATTCTTTATTCTATAATTTAGACTGAAGTTAAATGCCCAATTTTGATACATTCATTAACTATGAATATAATGATTATAAAACCTAATTATGCCGAATATTATTATCAAATAATGGATCATCTGAAGATCTTTCCCCACAGGTAGAGCTGGGGGACGGGGAGATCTTCAGGTGGAGCAGGCTGGGGGGGAAGATCTTCAGGTGGATCGGGTTTGGGGGGAAGAATAATCTTCAGGTGCATTCACTTGAACACTCTGGGGCGGGAAGATCTTTAGGTGATCATATATATATTATATATATATATATATGCCAGGTTAGGTCAACTGAATGCCCGTTAGGTTAACTGAATGCCCTGTTAGGTCAACTGTATGCCCTTGATGATTGGTTAGGTTAAGTCGTGATATTTTCGTTAGTTTACTATCAAAACTAACGAGAATATCACAACTTAACCTAACCAATCGTCAAGGACGTACAGTTGACCTAACCGGGCATTTAGTTAACCTAACCTGGCATATATATATTATATATATATATACGGTGTATATATTATATATATATATTATATACGGTGTATATATATATATATATATATATATATATATATATTTAATTTTAAATGATTTTAAATACCTAAATATACTAAATCACTAAGAAAATTTTAATGGTACAAATTTTAAAGTATTAAAGCTAGGGGGGAGTATCTCCAGGTAGAGCAGACTGGGGTGGAGTATCTTCAGGTGGATCGGGCTGGGGGAGGGAATATCTTCAGGTGGACACACTGGGGAGAAAGATCTTCAGGTGATTCCAAATAATAACCTACGAGTATAATGAACCAGTAACGAAGAAGGAAGGGTGTATTAAGAATGCAGCACATACTCGTAGATAACATGGATATCATAGATAACAGCCCATATAACAGTAATGTTATGAACTTGAAGCACAGCGAGAGAGGAGATTTAGAAACGATGAGGATAGAATTTGCTAAATCAGAGAAATTCGGAAGCTTGCACGTATTGACGAATTTCAATATTTCTGCATTTAGTTACAAATGCTTAAAAAATATTAAAAGGATGAAATCATGTACGTGAAAACATGTGCATCAGTGAACAGACAGACATAAGTAGATATAGGTAGATAGGGCATAGGTAGACAACAGATAATATATGAACAAATTAATTCATATTGTTCGAAGACCAGTGTGTGGTAATGAAGTGTTTCACTAAAGGAATTAGGTCAAGAATAAATTTAAAAATACCTAAAGATTATTTCAAGAATAATTTTAGGTGACGCTTGAAGCCGATAAATGATAACGAAAAGGGATAAGGTACTAATTTAGCATTAATCAATTCAAGAAGGCATATTAATTGATTTGCATGAATGAAATAACATGGACGAAAACATTTATACATACATTGGACGGGCGATTCAGGAGACACGATACGTATATATAGTATACCTACTATATATAGTATAAATTGTATAACAATATATGAATACGAAATATATAGAAGTATGAAGATTTCGAATTTAATGCATGAAAGTATGAAATTAATATATCTTTAGGGATTGTTATGATCACTTTATGACGTCACGATGTTGAGGTTCCGCTACGTTAAATGTTGTACGTGAATCCATTTACTGTGTTCGACAGATATTAATTAACAAGTTAAAGTTAACTAAATTTGGGTATATAAATCATTATAGGAATGAATAAAAAGAAAAACTTCAGAGGAACACAGTATTTACAGCAATGAAGAGTTCATAGACATGGTACAGATATAGTACAGGACATAACGCGTGAAGTCAGAACTCATTTACCTCGTACCTCGTAGTAGTTCCGTGCGATGGTTTCTCTCTTCACACGAAGGTCAAGTTGGTGGCCCCCCCTTTAGGCCTGGCTTGATGGAGAAGCGAGTTGCTCTCTTCCGCTCTCCACCGCACATAGCCAGGTACACCCGTCTCATCTGGTACCTCAGCCAGGTATCTAATCTTCTTTTGAAGACTTCAACTTTGACCCTTGTCACATTTCTGAAGTCCTTTGGAAGTTCGTTGAAAAGTCTTGACCCCCTGACAACCAAGTTATTTTCCTTCAGTGTTGAGGAGATCCCTTGTCGGGCCTTTAATTTGGGAACACTACACATTTTGCCTTTCCTATTTTCCAGTATTGTTTGGGTTTAGTTTGAGGTTTGGTACCAGTTTTTTTATCATTTTCTATATGTAGATTATGATGTACCTCTTTCTCTTCTCTCCAGGGAATACAGATTTAGTTTACGTAGTATTTCCCAGTAGATGAGTTCTTTGCAGTTATCAGTCTTAGCTGTGAAATGTCTCTGAATTTCTTCTAGTTCGTTAACTTGTTAACTTCCTCCTTTTTATATAGGGACGTCAAGACTGAGCAGTATTCAAGTTTTGGTATGATCAGTGTTTTCAGCAGGGGAATCATTACTGTCTTGTTCCTTCTTTTAAAGGTTCTTAGTACCTGTCCCGCGACTCATTTTGCTTGGTTTATCGCTACCTGATTTTGTCTGGATTTTCGCATCATCGGTCATTATAACCCCCAAGTCCATTGCTTTCGTGCTTCTTTAAATTTCCTGTCTATCTGGTTTTTACTCTATCTACGTTTTGGGGTATTGAAGACTGATTCATACTGGGCTCTTAGCGTTTCACATATTTCTTTTAGATCGTCGGTTAGTGGCCCAATATTGGCGGTGTTTTTGTTTTTCTTTTCGCATAGATATACACGTATTATGGATTTTCCTTTATTACTTCTACCGCCTTTTCCTCTTCCCTCTCGGTATGGCCCTGAATCAAGGCTTGTATGATCCTATCGATACTCTCCAGTTTTTCTTGTATTACTTTCCTGGTATTGTTCCTCTGCAATTAACTAACTTCTCCGATACTCTCTTTCTTTTGCGGAATATTGTTCGCTTTTGCATCTCGAACCAGTTCCTCTTTCCTTTTGGCTGTACTTTCGGAGCATATTTTTCTAAAATTTCCAGCGTCTTTTCTTCCAAGGTTGTTAGCATTTCTTCAGTTGTTTTATTCTCGAAAACTGTTTTCCACTCTATTTGGGCCATGTGTGATCTGATTGCTTCCCAATTTATAGTCTTGGAGTTTAAGTTAAAAGTCCCAAATTTGCTTCTTTCTTCAGTATGAGTATTGTCTTTTAATGTTTTTGCCATATTTGTTGATATCTCGATTATGTTGTGGTCTGAGATAATAGTTAGTGTTATTTTTATATCAACAATCAAGTTCGCGTTATTCGTGAATACCATATCTTGGCAGTTATTTTATTTTTTTTGGTGTTTTCTGATATCATTTGTGTCAACATAACCTCGTTTGTTAGAGCTATCAACATTTTGTTTGCTCCTGTTATTCTCTTATACCCCTATTCTCCTGGTGTATGTACATATTTCTACCCGCCTTTTTGTATTTTATAAATGGGAAGTTAAAGTCTTCGCAGAGTATTATACTGGGGGATGGAGAGTTTTCGGACTTTATATATGAGGGTGTGTGTATATATATATATATATATATATTATATATACAGGGTGGGCGGAAAGTAGCTCCCTATTTTGGATTGGTAAAAAAATACGTATATTATCCATTTATTTCAGAAGAAATAATATGAAAAGGTAGGCATACATGGTAGGTTTTCTCTAAAATTCAATGTGGGCTCCAACTCTTTCCACCAGCTTCTGGAGCCGCCCAGGAATGGCGTCCACTGACTTTAGCAGGAACTCCGGCGGGATGGAGGACATGACTTCCCGAATTCGGTCCTCCAGTTCTTCCAATGTCCTCGGTTTGGTGCGGTAGACTTCTTCCTTTACCCACCCCCAAAGAAAGAAGTCGCACGGTGTCAAGTCGGGGCTCCTGGCTGGCCATTGATGTGGACCACGACGACCCATCCAACGCCCAGGGAAGTGGGCATCCAGCTACTCACGGACAACAAGAGCGAAGTGCGGAGGGGCGCCATCTTGCATAAATATCAGATCGTCGATGTTCTCCCATGTGCTGACAACCGGCCAGACCTCGTTTCGCAACATAGCAAGGTACCGCTTAGCATTCATGGTGTTGCGCAGAAGGAACGGGCCCACAACCTGATCTGAGGTCATACCACACCACACCGTTACACTGAAGCGATTCTGCCATTTTTCAGCGGTAACCATGGGATCCTCTCCTGCCCAGTAGTGGCAATTGTGGCGGTTGACAAAGCCTCCGACGTGGAACACCGCCTCGTCGCTCCAGAGGATGTTGCGGAAGAGATGGGGCCAGTCTTCATGCCAAGCCAGCATGATTTCCCCGAACTCCATGCGAATGTCGCAGTCCTCGTCCGAGAGAGATTGGCAGTAATGCGGCTTCCACGCACGCCAGTTCAGCTCCTTCTTCAGCACAGTTCGCACTGAGTAGCGGGAGAGTCCACTTTCCCGAGCTGCCTGGCGAGTTGACTTTCGTGGACTCCGTGCGAACATTTCCTGAACTGCCTGCACCGTCTCCTGGGCCCTGGATGTCGAAGGGCGACCACATCTTCGAACATCTGCCACAGACCCCGTGGTCATGAGCTTCGAGTGGCAGTTCTTGATTGTTTTCGGGTCCACTTGGGCACGTGGTCCGTGAATGGCCCGCCACCATCTTTGAACTCGAACGACAGATTGCCAAACTTCGTACCGTGCTGCCAACTGGGCACGCTCCTGCAGTGTTAAACGCTCAGCCATGTTACCCTTCAATCTGAAATGAAAAAAAAAAAATGAACGTTACAATTTTACCACTTTAGAGAACACAAAGAGAACACTTTAGAGAAAAAAAGATTACCGTTACAATTGGACCACTTTAGAGAACACACCATAACAATATAACAATACAATCACAATTTATACATAATTTATATGTAATTTAAATTAGGGAGCTACTTTCCGCCCACCCTGTATATATATAATACCTAATGAGCTGTACACATTTAGGGGTAAAAATGTGATAAATGAGTAAGGAAGTACAAAATGTGCATGCATGATGTCATAGGATTTATAGATGGATGGATGGATGGATGCAAGATGATTACAACTAATATGATTGATTCCATAACAAAAGAGAAATGGGCAAAATGAGAATAATTGTGACGAAAATCTAAAACAATCGGAAAGGTTGATCACTCTTGATTGCACTTCAATTGCGGACGAAGTTAAGGAATACTCGCTCTTGGAGCGAACTTCTTCAGGCACAAACATGAATATGGTCCGAACTTGGGAATGGTAAATAGTGACAATATTACTTCGAGATCTTTGGCTTGTAGATTTGATGTTAGCTGCTTTATTCTATAATTTCTTATAGTTGCCTTATCTAATGAGTTGCAATTTTTCTTCAGTGGACTTCCTACTACTGTCTTCAAGCCATTTCCATAAAGTCAGCTTGTGATTTTTTATATCATTTCATTTGATTTTACATGGTTTGTTGTATCTTCACTCTTTGCATCTACACTATGTCTGCACTCATTATTACTATAAACAGTAAAGGACCGAGACTTTACATTTAGCTCCATATGCTATGATTTCTGTTAATTCTTATACAGTATTCTTAAGTTTGTTTGTTATAATCCTATGATCACAGCTATCGAAAACTTAAGCACCATCAGTGTATATTACATATATATTTTGCATCTTATACAGTGCTTTCACTATTTTCTCTTGATGGTCTTATAGGTGTGATGGGCATGACCTTCCAGTCCTGCCCTAAATTCATGTTGGTTCGGATTGAATAGTTTATTTTTCGTAGGCAACGGGCAATTTTGGCTGTAATTACTAGTCAAAATACTTTACAATATTGTGAAAAGTAAAGGCTACTGGTCAATAATTCATAAGCATTGCTTAGGCACTACTCTGTTATCGACTTTGTATAAAGAATTAATGTTTATATTCTGAAATGTGAGTGGAACTTGTCCTGTGTCGAGTGATTCTCTCCACGATAAGCATTATGGCTTATGGGTATACTCTTTCTGTATCTCTTTAGGAACAAGGCACTTCATTTGTCAGACCATGGTGCTGATTTCTCCTGTATTTGTGACAGAGCATAAATTGAAGGGTAAAAATGCAACGTTTGCTACATGATAAGTCACTGCAACAGCACGTAGCAGACTTTTTCTTTATGCCTTTCAATTGTATCCCTTTCTAAGAATTCAAAATCTCTTTTCTTCTCGGGCACAGAAGCGCTACAGCGTTGAATTGTTTCTCAAGCAGTTTGCTAATTTTTTCTGCGTCATTTCCATATTCGTTAACTTCATCTTTTAACAGTTCAATATTTTCTTTACATTTCATTTTTCTTTTCCTGAAGGTATAAAAATATTTTGAGGAATGTTTTATGTTTGCTGCAATTTTGTATTCTTCGTCATTTGTTTTGCGAATGAATGTTTGCTTTAAGTCATTTCTATTTCAAATAGTACATTTTTATTAATTTCACTCTCCCTGCGTTTGTTTTGCATTTGTGAATGAATATTTTTCACCGTTTTCTTCCGTTGTCTAAATAGCTTTCTGATTTTTTCTCAAGTTTTAGTGTTTTCATTTTGTATCTTGGGATTATGTATTAATGGTATAAGAAGCTTTAAGTTTTCGGCTTCGAACTTCATTTGTATTTCGATTACCTCATTGTAAGAAATTTTTGTTTATACTGTATAACATATTTATTGATTATGACATCACTGTTATTTCTCAAAATAAAGTCAAGTACATTCGCCTTTCGAGTCGTTTCGCAAATTTCTTGCGTAGGTTCATATTCTTCCATAATAGTTACAAACAATTTTGCTTGAATTATGTTCTTGTTTTTATTTGAAATGTTGCTCTTGAACTTCCTAACATAAATAAAAATAATTAAGTGAAAACTTTGTTTTTATTATCAACTGTGTAGTCAGTTTCTGAGGAAACTTGACATTTACGATGTACAGCATTAGGGTGTGTCGAATTTTTCAACTTTCAAATTCCAAATATGAGGGGTGCTAAAAAGTTGCAGCATGACTTAGGAATTCTAAAGATATTTTTGTTAATTTAATATAATTTAGTTTTGCTTGGTAAGAAGCTACATAAAAATAGTGACTTTTTTTACTTTTTTGTGGAATTATATAATAATTATTATATTAATAATTATATATGCTGTATATATGCACTGCTGTTTTTGCTTATTTCACAGGTTGAAACATACTCATCAGTGTGCTGAAGATTACTTGTCCGTCAGTGCTACCATCCTAACCAGTGGGAATTGACCTACAATGGCTCCTAAAAGGAGGACAAGAGTGGGGACATTCACACATATGAGCAACCTAATTGGAACTGGTAGAGAGTTGTTGCCCTCTGAACTTCCAACTCTGCGAGACGTTCTGAAATATGGGCTACTGCTAAGAGAACAAAGTGGTGAGGATGTGAGAAACTACCCAGCAGCCAGTCTTGCAAAGGACATTTACCCTAAAGTGCTTGAAAAGTGGGAACGAGCAAACAGTTCTTTTGTAGCCCCCGTTGTAAATTCACGAGTCATAATCTTAAACAAGATCCAAGAGAGCTGGGAGCAGGCCAAAAACATATCTCTTGGGAGAGGAAAGCTACATGTCAAAGAGGCTTTCATTGCAAAACTTGACAAGCTTTTTGACATCCTCAGTTGCAAGTGTAAAATTGTTCTCTGCTCTGAATTTGGCTGCCTTGCAGATGCTGGTTGCAAAAACGAAACTCACATTAACTGTACATGGCCTAGGGAGATAAAGATCCCTGTGAAGGAACTTGCTTTCATTAAAGATCAGAGAGACAAGTCTGGTTCTATTGGACCACATCAGATTGGCTTGCCAGATCAACCTGAGCACAACAGACAAGTCAAAAAGAAGCGGCAAGAAGACGAAAGAAGGAGGCTTGCTGAATATAAGCAGACAAGTAAGCAGGATGTTTCAATGCCATCAATGAAATAATTTTCTCTGATGATGAAAATAAAGAACAAATAGCTGATGCTCAATGGAAAGGATGGAATTATGAAGTGACATTAGAAATACCAAGCACGTCTTCAACTTCCAATAAAAAGCCAGAGTACAACACATTAGAAATACCTAATGTTGCTATGCATAGCATCAGATATGGTGTTGGCCTGCGTGCCACAGCTGCCATCACCACTGCTGCCTTTATGGATGCTGGCTTGATCACTGAAGAAGACAAGAGACTTGTAGTTGATCACAATAAAGTCAAGAGGGCCCAAGAAAAAGTTATGAGATCCCTGGATCAGGAATTTGATGATCTTTGTAAGAAGGGTGAAATTGACTGCATCTTCTTTGACGGCCGTCAAGATACAACTAAAGTTATGCTGAAAGCAGACAATTCAGATCGTCAGTTCCCCAGCATCATCAAAGAAGAGCATTATTCTGTGTGCAGTGAGCCAGGTGGAAGATATCTCTACCACTTCACTCCTGAGAAAGGCTCAACGAGAAAAAAACCTGCTGAAGTTATTGCTGATAATCTTGTAGATTTCATGAAGAAGAAGTGCATTGATAAAAGCCTGCAGGCCATTGGAGGTGATTCTACAAATGTTAACACTGGCTGGGAGGGTGGTTCCATGCATTGGGTAGAGGTCAAGCTTTGCCGTAAGCTGATCTGGTTAGTTTGTGCCCTCCACACTAACGAGTTACCCCTGCGACACTTGATCACAGCACTGGATGGGAAGACCTTGTCTAACAACAAGTGGACAGGTAACATTGGCAAGATGCTAGACACCGCAACCGAACTTGAAATTGATCCTTCATTCACCATACTCTCAATTGGAGAGCCTCTTACTTCACTGAGTGACAATGTCGTAAAGGATCTCTCTACTGATCAAGCGTACGGGTATAGGATCACACAGGCCATAAGGACAGGAGAACTTCCCACAGATCTGGCCCTTCTTGAAATTGGTCCAGTGAGCCATTCAAGGTGGTTGACAACAGCAAACAGGCTTTGTCGCATATGGGTTTCAAAACATGGCCTTAAAGGCAAAACCCTCAACAACTTAAGGCTGATAGTGGAATACATTGTTGGTGTGTACTACCCCTGTTGGTTCAACATCAAAGTAAAACACTCTTGGGTGGAAGGCCCACGCCACATCTTGTTTCAGCTGCGGCTAGTTAGGCTGCAAAAGAAGGCTGTAGTGGATGCTGTTTTGCCAACCATCAAGCGCTCAGCATGGTATGCATTCAGCGAAATGATAATCCAGACACTCTTGTGCTCAGATGACAGTGAGGAGAGGAGAGCTGGTGTCCAAAAGATTGTTGACATGAGGGGTGGAGATGATGACACACTTGGAGATCTTTCTGTACGTCCCAGGAAGACACCTTCCATCAACCCCAGTGCTTCTTCCGTGTTGGAGCTGACAGACTGGTCTGACGGGGTATTTGAACCTCCTTTGACATGTAAACTGACTACAGCGGAAGTAAAGAAGTTCTTTGACAAGCCTATGCAAGTTCCACAGTGGCCCTGTCATGCTCAGTCAATAGAGAGGTGTGTGAAACAAGTCACAGAGGCAGCAGGCAGGGTGTATACACATGAGAAACGTGAGGGCTATATCAGAGGCCAAGAAGCATGTCAGCGGCTGATGTCCAAGAACGAATCAAAGCAAGACTTGATGAAACTTGTTGTTTAAATATTTTTTTTTACTGATGTCATTACTTTCTAATGTTGTTTTATGATTACAAGGATATGTTTTATGATTACTAGGATATGTTTTATGCAGAGAAACTAAAATTTTTATAGCATTACCTGACATTTTGAGAAGCTAAAATTAATAAATGTTGTTTTCCGAGAGCAATTTATGTGCTTTTTAATCAAACGTAGATTTACCAAGCTAAGTGTTGAGCAATCACAAAAATAATAGCAGATTTGAATTCTTCACATCCAAAAACATTTTTAAAACCCCTCAGTGAAGGAATTGGCAAAAATTAATTTTCACCTCCCAAATTGACACACCCTAACCTAGTACAGCATGTACATGGTAAGAACATTCTTATGATTTTGTGTTCTCTTTATTTCTCACGAGTATGAAGGTTTATTTCAGAATGAAACTGCAGCAAATTGATCTTTTGACTCTTTTAAACTCGGGGGGAAAATCAAGGAGAGGGAGAGCCTTTGATTTTCTTTTCAAGGATCTTACTATTATTCTCTTTTATATCATATACAGAATAAGAACGAGTGCTCATAAAAATATGAATTCAAATACCTATGAAACGCAGGAGGACAAGTACGAGTATACAGTCTAAATAAATAAATAATATGTGTGAATTTAGACAAGTCTTTCAACAAGCTGAGCATTATCGAAGGTGTCCCTAATATCAAGGTTCTGGAATTAACCAGATAGATCAGATGGAATTGCATTTTTGGTTTTCGGAATCCTATCGAAGATGAACTTCAAAATTCTATACGAGCAGGCTGCATTTTCATCATCACGAAAGGAATAAAATTTATTTCACAAAATCTAATGGCGATGAGGCGATAAGATGGTACGATCTTTGTGTATATATATATATATATATGATAAATAAAACCACGAAGGAAAGGAAACACAAAAAGGTGCTCAAGCGCTTTCGTCTAATAACATCCTCAGGAACACTGAAGTACATAAAAGGTTACGGCCTATATATAGGTTACAGAAAAAAAAAAAAAATTAATAAATAACATATATACACACAAACATATATATATAGGGTGAACCAAATGTAGGTGGACAGTAAGTGATAACGTTTATTTTGAGAATACATATTTAATTTTTTTGTATACTATAATACAAAATAAAATTTAAATAAATTTAGTTATAATATTTAATATAATAAAACACAAACACCATAGTTATAATGAACACCATAGTTATAATATAATATAACACAAACCGTATTCAACCTACTGTCCACCTACTTTTGGTTCACCGTGTATATATATATATATATATATACATACATATCTACACACATACATATATATATATATATATATATATATATATATATATATATATATATATATGCAATAAACGGAGAAGTAAAAATAAAAATTAAAAATTAAAAATTAGAGGATTAACAAAGAGGCATATAGATTTATAAGGAAAAATATCGATTTTTAGCACAAGATCAAATGAATTATAAAAATACAAATTTATACTGGAAATCTGCCCGGGTTTTAACACTTTGCCTTTTAGAGTCAAGTTTCGATATATATAAAAATAAAATGAAGATTAGAAGTTAATAAAGTAGCATACAGGTTTACCAAAGATTTAGCGTCCTACCCTTTTTATCTAAATTTGTTTTGAAGGAATTCAAAACAACAGGATCGAGTTGAAAAAGACCTTTGCTTTTGTTGAAGTTATTTGAAAGTTGGATAATGGCAGACTCAAGAATATTTCTATTAACAATGTTGCTAGAATGAAATAAAACTGAAGCATTATTCCAGTATAAATTTGTATTTTTATAATTCATTTGATCTTGTGGTAAAAATCGATATTTTTCCTTACAAATCTGTATGCCTCTTTGTTAATCCTCTAATTTTTAATTTTTAATTTTTATTTTTACTTCTCCGTTTATTGCATATATATATATATATATATAAATATATATATATATATATATATATATATATATATATATATATATGTGTGTGTAGATATGTATATATATATATATATATATATATATATAAATATGTTTGTGTGTATGTATGTTATTTATTAATTTTTTTTTTTCTTTCTGTAACCTATATATAGGCCGTAACCTTTTATGTACTTCAGTGTTCCTGAGGATGTCATTAGGCGAAAGCGCTTTCCTTCGTGGTTTTATTTATCATAAATATTTTTCACGTGTTACTTTCGTGAAATAATTTTCATATATATATATATATATATATATATATATATATATATATATGTATATATGTACAGGATGGTGCAAAAGTCAGGAACCATAGGCACATTTTATTAAATTATAATAAATGCATGATGTTTGAATGCATGATGTTTGAACATTCTTTAACACATTGGTACTGATTTTAGCACACTCAGATGTGATTTTATCTTTTAGAGAACGTATGGTTCTGGGTCGATCAGCATAGACTACGACTTGAGATGGCCTCACAAGAAAAAGTCAAGAGGCGTGAGGTCTGGAGACTTAGGTGGCCATTCGACAGGTCCTCACCTTCCGATCCACTTGTTTGGGAATGTTTCATCTAAAGAACTCCGGACGATGGTTGCGAAATGTGGTGGTGCACCATCCTGCTGAAATCACATCTCCGCCTGTTCTGCCAGTGGAATGTCGTCCAGTATGGGCATTAGAAATGTTTGCAGCATATGCAGATATATTTCACCTGTTACATTGCCGTCGAAAAAGTACGGACCAATTAACCGATTCCCCCAGAGCGCAGCCCACACCATAATTCGTGGATCGAATTGCACATGTCCTTCGTCCATCCAGTGGGGGTTCTCATTGGCCCAATAGCGTGCATTATGCCTATTGACACGACTGCTGAGGTGAAATATCGCTTCGTCGCTAAACATGATCCTTCGTTGAAGCTGTCGATGTTGTAGAAACCAGTGGCAGATCTCTACACGACGGTCTGTGTCGTCACGGTGCAGTTCCTGAACGAGTTGGACTTTGTAGGGGTGGAAACGATTTGTTGTAAGAATTCGTTGAATGGATTTTCTGGAGACACCCGTTTCCTGGGATAACGTTCTTAAGGACTTACGTGGGCTGTTTTGGAGGTGAATGAGTATCGTTTGTGATGTTGCTGCATCGGGTGAACTTTTTGGCCGGCCATGATCATGAACACTTCCCATTTCTTTGAAGCGAGAGAACAGTTTTCCAACTGATGCCTGAACAACTGGCGCCCTCTCAGGGTGTTTGTCATTAAAAGCAGTAGCAACTGATCGGTGTGTGTTACCACGCCTTGCACACATTAAAGCTATTTCCACCCGTTCATCTATTGTCAATTTCTGTGCCATAGGTTCAACAACAAATCTGAAAAGAACAAAACACATATTAAAACCAAATTATTAAAATGTGCCTATGGTTCCTGACTTTTGCACCACCCTGTATATATAAGCGTGTATGAATATGATGCATAAAATAATTGTAAATCCATGCGTTTATTAGTTTATTTAGGTTATTTAGGTATAGTTAACGTGTATATATAATTTTATATGGTAGAACATTACGTTATTAAGACTGAATTTCGATCTCGTGAGTGACTGCTGAGAAAAATGTGAATTTTTTAATAATAATAGCAGTTTCGTAAAAAATGTGAAATTTGACAATTTAACTCTTGCATTCCAAAATCATTGGACGATTGATTTTAATTGTAATTGTATATTTAACCATTTTAATCGTTATAATTATAGTCTAATTTTATTATTTAATGTAAAATACTGTGATGCATTGTAAACGCAAGTCATTTCACTATGATATGAAAGGATTATGAAACTGAATAAGTTGTCGATCAAATAAACCTTTTTTCTTTTGTTTTTTGTCAAAGGATAATTCTTACTAAAAATATCATACAATACATAAATGTAGTCAAGGGGGTGATTTAGGGCGGGCGATCGCCCCCCCCCCCCAAACCATGAGGCCTCTAAACCTTAAACGTAAAGAAAGTGAAAGAAAGAAGGAGATCGGAAACATAAAGAAAAACAATACAAAATTAGAGTGAAGCATCCTATAAAAATAATCGCTGTTACAAAAGAGTGCATATAGGGACACAGTGATGTTCAAAGTGAGCCATTTAATATACTGTATATTTTTCATTAGTTGCCCTTAATGTGGATGCTTAATAAAATAGTAATGTATGATAAATTAAGTATCAGACATTGTTCCGCTAATTTTACGCCTCACTGGAGCTTACCGTTATCTTAAGGAATTAACTTCTTTGACCAAAAACAAATACCTTCCTGCATTCTTTATAGGCAGAACGAATATGTGATAATCGTTGGCAATTCTGTCACACCAGTTGCTTGCCAATGTATTATAATCTCAGATTCTAGACGGTGACCGCTCCCCGCCCCAAAAAAAAAAAATTGTGCTCCGGATCTGCCTGTTAGAAAATCTAGAAGAGGAAGAGCCATTGTTGTCCCAAGGCGATATGATGACTAAGATGAGTGATGCAGCATTGCTTGTATATATTAAGTTAAGGTGTATATATATCCATCTCATAATTGTAAGGTTAGTGAAAAATTCACTTAATTTAGAGCTAGCATTTTTGGGCTCTTGTGGCAACATTGTTCGGGCACTCTTGTGGCATCATTTTTTGGGGGCACTGGCGCGTCCTTTCTACTCGTTTGTTGAATGCGGCACATACAGGGCGTGGTCTTATAGACAGCTCTCTTGTAATTCAGTTTGGGTGTTTAGATACAAGATTGTTGCATCGTGCAATGGTACAGGTTGTGTGTTGTTGCAAGGTTTAGAAAGAAGACCATAAATAGTGCCCCTTTTGTTTTTTATCTTAATTTTACGCAACTGAGGCCTGAGGTAGGCCCACATCGAGTCAGCCCACATCGAATCCTGAGGTAGGACCTAATAGGACCTCAAAGTCCGCAAGTTTTAGTCCAGCTTAACTTGGGCTGTAGGTTGAACTGGCCCTTCAGAGCTTGGCCGTTCAGGGCTCAGTTCGGATTCTGAACCCAATAAAATAAAAAATAACATGGTTCTTCGAAAACGAATTCTACCCCAAGATTGAGTCAGTGACTATTTTTCGGCAAAGTTCTGATTGTGCAAATTGTACCCCAAGTTAGGCCTGGACGGGTTGAGCATAATTGAGTTAGAGGTCCCAGGGTAGAAAGTTTGGTCGACCAATTGCGAAACTTGGCTGCTAGTCTGTCGTTGTTTTCGGCCTACATTTTTACCGGTTTCGTTAATTTTGGTTTTATTGTTCGTAGGCGAAGGTTGCAGACTTCAGTGCGCCAGTTACTTAGGTAGAAAATTTGGTATT
The DNA here is from genome assembly GCA_023014485.1 of Bathynomus jamesi. Taxonomy (NCBI): domain Eukaryota; kingdom Metazoa; phylum Arthropoda; class Malacostraca; order Isopoda; family Cirolanidae; genus Bathynomus; species Bathynomus jamesi. Next base: position 155,324 of record JAJOZX010006170.1, read on the forward strand.
CCATACTGGTGGTTGGTTAGTACCCCAACCAAGCAATTCAGTTTATTTGAAAAAGCAAAATTTGAGTTTGATCAGTTTGGTTAAGTATTTTCGCCAATTCAGCTTATTTGGCATTGAGCCCAATTGTTGTTTGCATTGAAGATGAGTGCAACTGAATTGAACAAGTTTAGAAAAAGAAGAAGCGCCTACAAAGATCTAATTACAAAGGTCATTGCCACTATAGATTCTGCCATAGAACAAGAGGATTTAAACTTAGTGACTGCACAGCTTTCCATATTATAAACTAAAAATGATGCCCTAAGCGAAATAAATGTTAAAATTGAGGCTCTTATAGAAGAGGATGAAATAGAAAAGACATAATTTACTTTGAAGAGATTATTGATGACCTAATTAAAGCATGTCACAGAGCAAAAGAGTTTAGCAGCTCAGCACAGTTAGAGACCAGGTCTAATAATGAAACACAGCCCTCAACAAACGGTGTTTGTGAAGTTAAGGTTAACAGATCTGCAGTTCAATTCTCGAGGCTTGTACTCAAAACATTTTCTGGGAGTATTTAGAAATGGCAAGGATGGGCAGACAGTTTTCAATCAGCAGTTCATTGTAGTCAAGTGTTAAGTGCGGTGGAGAAGTTTAATTATTTGCAGTCCCTCTTGGAAGGGGAGGCAACAAAGACAATAGCAGGATTAGCATCAACAGAGGTTAATTATAATGTGGCTTGGGATATATTAAAGAAACGGTTTGGTAAGACAGAGATTTTAATTAAAAGCCATCTCCGTGAACTTTTAGCTATACCTCCTGTTAATAATCCCAATAGTGTCAAGGAGTTACGGCAGTTATATGATGAATTTGAAGTTAGAACTAAGTCCCTGGACAACTTGGGTGTAGGAATGGAAAGGTATGGTATAATGTTGGTCACAATACTGGAATCTAAATTGCCTAGCTCAATTTCGCTTGAATTAAGTAGGGGACACTCTACAGAACATGTGTACATCCCCCTTCAGATGTTAAGCCTTTTAGGCAGAGAATTAGCAAGACGAGAGGGAATTGAGTTTGCACACTGGGATGTTAAACAAGGGGACAAAGGCAGTCAAAAACACCAAAGTTTCTACAAAAAGGAACAGCCCAGGTACAGTGTCAGTTCTATATGCATCCTCTGAGAATAAATTAAAGGGAATCAAGGAATGCATATTTTGCGAAGGCAACGACAAGTTATATAAATGTGAGGTGGCTGAAGCTTTACCTGTTGAGGAGAGAAAGGACAGGGTAACTAAGTCCACAGCATATTTTAAATGTTTTTTGAAAGGTCACAGAACAAGGTTTTGTAAGTTTAAAATTTTGTGCAAAAAATGCCATGGCCGGCATCAGCCATTATTGTGTGAAAACACTCCTAGTAGGCCTACCCCAGAAGTAGAGACATCAGTGGCACATGCCACTGCTATGAAAGGGAGTAAAAGTAAAGGGGGATTATTGCAAACAGCTGCAGCATTATTAATTGGGAATGATGGAGAAGCTACTGTAAGAGTGTTATTTGATAGAAGTAGCCAGTATAGCTTTATTAAGACCAGAATTTCCAGAAAATTGAAGTTTAAAGAACTTAAGAGGGAAAATTTAAGAATTTCTGGGTTTGGGGGTTCAGTTCAAAACCGAACCAAAGTTAAGGAGGTAGAAGTTCTGGTTAAGGGGTTATTACCACAAAGTCCCACTATCAAGGTCGAAGCTGTAGAGATTGAGGAACTTTGTGCTCCAGTCACTACTTGTTTAGCTATGGCGTGGGCCCGAGAAGTGCAAGTTAAAGGAATTAATTTAGGCAATAATAAGTTTGAAGGAACAGAAGATAGTAGTCTTTTGATTGGAGCTGACTATTATTGGGACTTCATCACTGGTAACATTGTCTGTACATCTGAAGGTCCTGTAGCTATTGAAAGTAAGCCAGGCTGGATGCTACATGGTAGCTATTGCAATGAAATGGAGGTTAAAGCTCTTTTTGTTAAGATTGAGGAGAACAGCCATGGTTTGGAAAGGCATTTGAAAGCCTTTTGGGAACTTGAATCCATTGGAAAGGACAAACAGGAAAAGCAGGCAAGTACAGTGAACAGTGATGTTTTACAGCAATTTTAAAAAGGTATTGGGTTTAGAGATGGTTGCTACGAAGTTGGCCTCCCTTGGAAGGATTTTTGCAAACCCAGCTCAAACCTTCAGCTAGCTAATAGGAGGTTAGAGACTTCATTGCACAGGCTAAGGGAAAATGAGGAGTTGTTAAAGGAGGGCTATGGTGAAAGGGTGCAAGGTGAGCTGGTGAGCCAGGATGCACATTATCTGCCACATCATGCAGTGGGTAGTTTTTGATGGTTCAACCAAGGACAAAAGTGGTGTGTCTTTGAATGACTGTTTGGATGCTGGGCCAAATTTAAATGCAGATTTATTTTCCTTGTTACTGAGATTCAGGTTTGGTAGAGTAGCATTGACTGCAGATGTGAAGCAAGCCTTTTTGAGGATAAAGTTAAAACCAGAGGACAGAGATGCATTAAGGTATCTGTGAGTGTATACAAAAGACTTGTTGGAAAACGAACCCAATGTTCAAGCATATAGAATGAAGTCAGTGTTGTTTGGCCTCAACTCTAGTCCATTTCTGTTGGCAGCTACTATGCAGTACCATTTTAAGAAATATTTTGGTCTATCCTAATACTATTGAACGCATAAGACAATTTTTATGTTGATGACTTGCTGTGTTCAGTGGATAATACAGAAATGGCCAAACAGATATTCATGGAGGCTAGAGCTATAATGAGGGAGGCTGGCATGGAGCTTAAGAAATGGCAGACAAATCATTCTCAGTTACAACAGTTTGTGAGTCAGTCCTGTGTAGGACCTGATGTAACAGAAAGTATTGACGATTCTGGTATTAAGGAGTTGTGGGCCATAGACACCCAGGTGCTAGGCATTGTTTGACAGCAAGGAAAGGATTTGTTTACCTTCATTGGGAATATCTTTAGTTGAGCTGGCTGAGAATGAGCCAAGGTGGACAAAACGTACAGCTCTTAGTTTGGCTTCGAAGGTCTTCGATCCTCTTGGATTCCTGGCTCCATTTGTGATAAAGTAAAAAATTTGGTTTCAAAGCCTCTGGGAAATTGGACTTGGTTGGGACCAAGAGTTCTACAGATCTACAGAAGCCAAGGCTAACAAAGACCCTAAGATCCACTCTAAGGTTAGCCCGAGAGAAAGGAAAGAGTAGGGGGTTAAGAGAAGAGAGGAGAATAAGGGGTTAAATAAGGAGCAACACCTATCATTCGTGGGTTAACTTTCATTCAGAAAAAGAGAAAAAAGACTCACCATCATCATCCGCCGGCCACTGCCGACAAGTCAGAAAAATAGTAGGAGAGAATAGGAGAGGGGTGAAAGATGAAAAGAAGTAAAATAAGAACGCTTACAAACCGTGCAAACAGAGTCTTAACTCACAGTCATACCATGCAAACTACAAACATGCAAGAAAAGAGAGTTACAGACATGCAAAGTAAAAAAGTAGGTAAAGTTAAACAAAAAGTGGGTTAGTTTACGCTACGAGCTACATCTACGTTCGTGTTAGTTAATTTTTTTTTTTTTTTTAATTTTATTGCTGGCATCACACGCTGGCATGTCACAAGCTGGCATTCATCGTCAACAGACTCATCCTCGAGCACCACCACCAGAGCTCCTGTTGCTAACCTTGTTTTTTTATATTAAACAACGTTAATACTTTTAAAATGTCTGCCAAGACGGTTCTTAAACATATTAACGCTGGTAGAATGAACGACTGACGCGGGAAGATTATTCCATTTATCAATTACTTTAAACGTAAAGAAGGTTTTAGCGATATTACTAATGAAACGTCTGCCACGCAACTTAAATCCGTTATTACGAGTATTACTATTATCGAAAGTGAACAATTTGTCAAAATTTACGTTATCGATGTTATTAACGATTTTGAAAACTTCAATAAGCTCCCCCCTTAATCTTCTAGTTTCGAGTGAATACAGGTCTAGCTCGTTAATCCTATCTTCGTAAGGCTTGTTGCGCAATGACGGAATAAGTTTCGTGGCACGACGCTGAACCCTTTCTAACCTATCAATATCCTCACGCAAGTACGGGCACCAAAACTGAACGGCATATTCGAAATGAGGCCTGACTAGGGACTTGTAAAGGGGCAATATAATATCCTTCGATTTAAATTCGAAATTACGCGCTATGAAGCCTAACATCCTATTAGCTTTGGCGCAAGACTCCAGGCACTGGTTCCTAACCTTTAAATCCTTAGATACGCGTACGCCTAAATCTACTTCCTCGTCAACGCTCGCTAACTCCCTATCATCCATCGTATACGCGTAATTATTGTTACGAGAACCTATATGCAAAACTTTACATTTGTCTACGTTAAATTGCATCTGCCACTTATCTGTCCACTCCATAATCCTATTTACATCGTCTTGGAGCCTATTAGTATCGTCCTCGTTAAAAACCTTACCGCCTATTTTAGTATCGTCCGCGAATTTTGACACGTTACTAGTCAAACCTACATCTAAGTCGTTAATGTAAATAACGAATAGCAATGGGCCTAACACTGAACCCTGTTGGACACCGCTACCTACATCTAACCACCCCGATTCACTACCATTAACTACGACCCTCTGTCTCCTAACACGAAGCCATTCTTCTAACCAGTTAGCTGCCTGACCACGTATACCGTGCGCTTTGACCTTCGCAATTAGTCTCCTATGCGGAACTGTATCGAACGCCTTTTTAAAATCTAAATAAATAACGTCAGCTGCTCTATGCCTATCGTATTCACGCAGTATTTCGTTATAAAATTCTAACAAATTAGTTAAACAAGACCTATGGCGTCGAAACCCATGCTGACTACTATTAATCAAATCTCTACTTTCTAAGTGATCGATGATACGATCCCTAACTACGGATTCCAAAAGTTTACCGACAATTGACGTTAAGCTAATGGGCCTATATTTGCTAGCTACTGCGCGGTCGCCTTTTTTAAAAATAGGCGTGACGTTAGCTAATTTGAAGTCTTCAGGAATAATCCCCGTTTCGAGTGACTGATTAAAAATCTTCGTTAAGGGGCCTACGATAACTTCTCAAATCTTTCAAATGTCTGGGATAAAAAGCGTCAGGGCCTGGAGCCTTGCTAACTTTTAGCCTATCGATATAATGCGCAATCTCAGCCTCGTAAACAGTTATTTCATCCAAAATAGTCTCGCTACTAAATGGAACGATATCGTCCACGTCGGGGACATTATTTACGTCTTCTACGGTAAAAACTGTCGCAAAAAAGTTATTGAAAATACCCGCCATCGCCTGAGCGTCAGAAGCCAAAGCGCCATTAACATCCACTAGAGGGCCTATGTTATCTTTTACCGGCTTACGATTATTACGTATTCAAAAACTTTTTTGGATTATGTTTACTATCCGCAGCTATAAGTATCTCTAAATTACGCTTGGCATTCCTAACTGATCTTTTAACCTGACGTCTAAGCTCGATATATCTATTAAAGTTAGCTGCCGTGCCATTGCGCTTACTAAGTCTATACGCTCTATTACGCTCGTTTATAACTCTCCTATTTCCCTAGTCCACCACTTCGGCCTACCACGATTTCTAGCGCGCTTGGGCCTACGAGGAATAAACTCCCTTTCAATATTCCTAAAACTTTCTTTAAACGCCACCCAACGCAAATTTGTGTCATTACCCATAAATAAGTTATCCCAGTCCACTACTCTCATCCTATCAGCAAAACTATCAAAATTAGCCCTACGAAAATCAGGGACTTCTATTACGTTACTATCCTGAGTGTTTTCTATCAATAACTTAAACCTAAGAATTTGATGATCACTACATCCTAAACTCTCGCCTACTTCTAAACCTTCGACTATATTCTCGCCGTTCGTCATCACCAAATCTAAAATATTGTCACCGCGCGTTGGTTCGGTAACTATCTGTCGTAAAAAGTTATCGTCCATAAACTCAACCAATCTCAAACCCTCCTCATTACCAGTAAAATTCTCGTAATTAACATTAGGGCAGTTAAAGTCTCCGACAATTATACTATTCCGATTGTCAATAAAATTACCAAGAAGTGAGTAAAATCTAGTATCTGTATCGAGGGGTTGAACGGGAGGTCTATAAACAACAACAAAATTAAAACTAATACTACGCGCCCTAACTTCAACACATATCGCATTAATTGCTGCCGGAAAATCTAACTTAACCTCGATAGCCCTAAGGGAATTACGAATGTACAGCAAAACGCCTCCACCAAACCTATGTAACCTATCATTAGTAAAGAGTTTAAAACCCGGTATATCAAGTTCCCCCAACAAGTCCCGAGTCACGGTATTTAACCAAGTTTCAGTGATAGCAACTATATCATAGTTGCCGGAATAAATTATCGCCTTAAATTCATTTAATTTATTTCTAATACTACGCGCGTTACAATAAAAGACGTTTAAGTTATTTTTTACCACGGGCCCGCGTTTTAAACTATTTATCACGTCGGGCCCGCGTTTCCCGGACCCACAACGTTTAAAGAAGGCTTCGACCTATACAGCTTTCGCACGTTTTCGTCTATTAACCTACCTAGCCTAGCATTACCTATTTCATTAAAATGCACCCCATCTTTTATAAAAAGGCTAGGATCACTGAATTCGGACCACAGCTTTACGAAGGGTACATTTTCCTCAGCACAAATCTCTTCTAATTTGTTATTCAAAAATATTGTTTTTGACGTAATTCTAAGACCCAACCCGTGCCTAGGGGTAATACCTAGAACTAAAGACCTATCTGACCTCGCCTTCAGGGACCTAATTAACCCCCTATATCTCTCCAAAAGGTCAGGCACTCTCGTATCGGGCCTATACGAGTCGTTGCCTCCTACCATCGTCACCAACATTGAGTGACGGGAGCAACGTCAATCCTATCCACTTCGTCTCTAACTCTGTCAACCCTGGCCCCTGGGAGACAGACCCTCCTCCTCTTGGTTGGATGCCGTTTAACGAACTCTTTGTCCATGTGGCGCACTAAAGAGTCCCCATTAAAATAGTTTCCCCCATTCACGTCCCTTTCCAAATGGGCGAAAGGGTTCGAAACCTCGATAGGGGGGGATTCCTATCACCTAACGTACGCGGCCTAGCTCCACCCTTAACCTCTCTAAATCCCTCGCTATCTACTACTCTCGGACTAACCTTAACCTCTTCCTCAACTCTATCTAACCTTCCCGACAAGCTACCTAAACTAGAAACTAGGTTACGCACCTCACCCTTCAAATTACTAACGTCTTCAACGTTAGTATTGGTTCGGCCTACGTCAACCGTAGCTCTACCCCTGCCCTCATCAAGCGTTGCAAGTCTTTCCGCTACCTCACGTACACTACGTTTTATGTCTAATTCCTCCATGAACTCGCAAAAGAAACAAACTGATCTATCGGTAATCGCCATTGGACCGCCGTTATAATCCTTAAATTCCGAATACCACCGGTTTACCCTACACCTAACACACGACGCTTTCTGCGACGGCATCGCGCAGTTAAAAATTAGTTTAAACCGTCACAGGTATAAGTTAAATTAAGCCGGCACGCTATGAAAACTTCTAAATCGCTAAAAACCACTAATATTCAATTACTTAACTATAACAATGTAAATTTAAACGCAAGTATATAAAATTCAAAACTATCCAAAAGTAAAATTCTCAGCAATATACAAAAGTAGATGCAAAATCAGAGAGCTCAGGAAATGCGTTCGTTCAGTACAGAGTCTGGCTGACCTGAACATATGGTGACAAAGTGGAAATATTGGTTCAAAGAATTGGCACATCTTGGAGACATTGAAATCCCAAGATGGTGCTTTGGAGAGTTGAACAATAGTCCAGATAATTTGGAGCTGCACATCTTTTTGTGATGCAAGTGAGGAAACCTATGCAACTTGCATTTATATAAGAGGCACATTCAAAGAGGAAGTAAGTTGCAGGTTGGTTGCTGCAAAGAGCAGAGTAGCACCTTTGAAAAGGCTTTCTGTTCCAAGGTTCTAATTGATGGGTGCAGTCATTGCTAGTCGGCTTGCAGTTACAATGCAAATCTCTTTGGGCCTTTATGAAATTCCAAGCTATTACTGGACAGACTCCACTATAGTTTGGCACTGGTTAAAAAGCCAAGCAAGGAAATGGAAACTATTTGTTGCCAATAGGGTGGAGGAAATTCAAGTACACACAGTTCCAAAGCAATGGAAGCATTTTCCAGGCACCCAAAACCCACCTGACTTACCAACAAGAGGAATTTCAGTGAAAGATCATGCACAGTCAAGTTTGTGGTGGAATGGGCCAGAGTGGCTAAAACTTGGAAGTACAGTTGTCAAGTTATGCAGCAGGACCCATATTGAGGCTTGAGGATATTAACAGTCTGAAAAGGTTGTTAAGAGTGACAGCATGAGTATATAGATTTACAGACAACATTAAGAGAGAAACAAGAAGGGAAGGAATTCTGACCAGTAAGGAGATTCAGCAAGACAGGCAATACTGGGTGGTATATGTGCATAAGGAAAAATTTGGTGAAGAGAAAAAATTGCTCACCAGCAGTCCATTACAGGTTTTACCAACACATTCTGCTCTCAAGGGTTTGGATGTGTTTTTGGATCAGGATTTATTGAGAGTAGGAAGTAGACTACGGTTTTCTCGGCTTCCAGAGGAAAAAAGACATCCAATTTTGCTACCTTCCGGGGGGCACTTTGTGGAACTTTTGATCCTGGATAGCTAGGGTGTCTCGTTTTGGAGGAATCTCAAAGTTATTAATATCCAGCCCTCTCATATCGTGACAAATGATGATTTAAGTATGCTAACCAATTTTTAGACCGAAATAAAAACATTTGACCCCCGGGCACTCGATTCAAAATTTAAGGGTCAAATTTTTTTAAATTTTTTAGTTTTTTAGATTTTATGCCTACAATTTCAATTTTAGACACTTACAAATGGTTCCATCTGGTGCGTATTAAAAAAAATGAATCATTTGATACCAAATTTATATAGGTTTGGCTTAAAAAGTTTGTGTTTATATGATTTTTGTTATATTTTTAAGGCATTTTATTAAAATTTTTAGAGTATTTCTCTTGTTGCTTTCAAGTTTATTAAATAAATAAGGCAAATAAAGGGAAATTAATTGTTTCCGTTTAATTATCAAACAAAAATGGTAAAAATAACAAAAATATCCCTCTTTTATGGACTAGAAAAACAAAAGCTTCCTCTAGATAAGAAAAAAAAATAAAACTTTCTTTTCATAAAAAATGACTAAAACTTCAAGTAGGACATTTTTGATTCCTTACAGAAAGTAAAGATCAAATTTCGATACAAAGACATTACACAATTATAAAATTAAAACAAGATGAGAAAAAATATAAAACAAGTGCAATGAAAAAAAAAAGTACTAAACTCCATAAACCTAAAATCTTCCTTTTAAAATAAAGAACTAAGAATTTATTTTCGGTTTTTCGAATGCGCGGCCTAATCTCTGACATACTTGGTTAATGTTTTTTCTTGAAATCAGGCACTTTTTGTCTATTGTCTTCAACCACCTGTAGCAGATATTGTTTTTGTTTTTCATCTCTAGTGATCGAATTAGCATAATCTTCTATTAATTTAACACCTCGTTCGGCCGTGTCATTTACTACTTTCGTATAGTGTACAAAATTACTCATTCTTTTGAAATCTTCATCATCTTTCCATTCGTTTGCAGATCTTCTAAGCCAGTTACCAGAATAATTGAATAAATTCAAGAAGAGCCATGAGGTTGGCCCAGCTAGATCCGGAAGTCTCGTGGAAGGGTTAAGTGTAGGAAATGTTGGTGGTCCTCGTCGGTTAGAAAATCCTCGCTTCTCAAATTTCGATATTGATTTAGCAATTTTGGTCTTCAATTCACCACTTAAATTTTCTGAAAATAAAGAAAGCGGTACCATTTCTTCAGTAACATACCAGAGGTGGCGATCAAGGGCCTTAATAGCCTGGTTTGCTACTTCTTCATCGATTTTCTTGTATGCTTGCAAGTCGTGATATAACTGCAGGTCATTTTGAGGTGCTTCAACTCCTTTTGTAGATGACACCCAAACTTTGATATATATCATTACTATAAATTTGCATACTCTTTCCAGCTTATTCACCATATTTTCAGTGTAACCTGCTTGATCACTAAAAGCAAACATTTTTATACAATACATGATTGTAGCCATCCATCTAGCACGATGCGAGGCTCCAGGATATAGCCAACGAATTCCTTTTGGTGGAGTTTGATTCAAAATCTGTAGGCATAACTCAGCACTTTCTATATAATCCCCGCGAAGTAATACATTGCTATCTTCATTTTGCAGGATTTCATAAAGATATTTTGTTACATCTTCAATTTTATTCTTTAGGTATCTGTTTGTTGTTTCCAATATTTTATGTTTCTTGCTCGTATCTAAATTTCTCCATACAGTTTGTCTAAATTTTTGAAAAATTTCATGATCAGGTGATATTGATTTGCCAAATATTGCTTTTAAAACATCATTCAAAATTCTTTCAAATATATGATGCCTGCATGCGCACCAGAGTATCCTCTGTCCTAATAAGTCTTCTAGTCTTTTGCAGGCACCATTGATCCAACCGGGATTCGATGCGATTGTATCGAAAACCAACGAAACCACTCTTCCTTCAAGGTTCCAATCCATAGCAGCTTCAAAAGTGGCTTGGGCTTGAGAAAATCCAGTAGCATCAGGGATATCTGGAACTGCTAAAATTTTGCCTTCCTTCGCACTTGGCATTCCCGAAACTAAAATAGCTAACCGTTCTTTCTTTTCACCTCTCAATTCTGTAACTATTTAAGAATCCCAATGGAGAGAAGAGAAATTTGGAGGCTCAAAATCGATTTTCACTTTCTTAGATGTGTTCTCCCTAGTTTTCTTTCCTGCATTCCAAGAAGTTGTTCTGGACAGGCTGACTGTTTCTAAATCTATATCACAGGCAGAAAGCACAGTAGCAGCAAAAGCTGTTCTTTGATTTAATGACAAGGTTATTCTGTCAGCTATATTGCTAACTTTAGAAGACTTCATAATATTTTGACGCTTAGGACCTTTTTTCGCACTCGAAAGTTTAAACTCTGGATCATCTTGCTCCGATTCTGAAGACGAATTTTCTTGATAGATCATATTCATTTTAGATGTTCCAGGCATTGCTTTCCTTTGTGATTCTTTTAGTTCACGGTTTTTTATTTCTTGGATTCTTTCAGCTTTAGCTTTAGCCTTCTTTTCATATATTTTATCTAGACCTCCTAAGCACATTTCCCTTTCTCCTCTCTGATCTTCCAGAAATTTAACATCCCAAATTTTCGTTTCATTGCTTCTTATTGGATCTTTCATTATAATTTCTTCAGCGTTCTGAGAGCTGATGTCAAGAAGTTTTTTTAAAACCTGGTTAAATTCCTGAAGTTTATTGTTATAATTAGGACGTTCTGCAATTCGTGCAATAGTATCTCTCTTTTTAATTAAGTCCTTTAATAATGTTTAGGTCTCGGATGACGCCCAACATCTTTAGAAGGTATACTGGCCAGGATCCAAAAACGTTTAACTTTTTTCAAAACTACTTTCATTGTCTCCTCTACTGAGTTATTCCTCATGGAGTTTCTTTTTAGACTTAAAAAGTGACGAAGAACATCTCCATTTGAGGGAAAAAGTGCCCCTCTGTATGGTTCCAAATGAGGAAGGAGATCTCCAAGAACAGAATCATCACGTTCCTTATCTTTTCTTAACTTTCGTTCATTCGAAGCCATAGTTAATCATTAGGTAACTAGTTGACTAGTTAAAATCCTGAAAAAAATAAGAAAAAAGTAAATAAAAACAAAATTTTTAAGCCAAACCTATATAAATTTGGTATCGAATGATTCGTTTTTTAATATGCATCGGATGAAACCATTTATAAGTGTCTAAAATTGAATTTATAGGCATAAAATCGAAAAAACTCAAATTTAAAAATTTTTTTTTTTTTAAATTTGACCCTAAAATTTTCGAATCGAGTGCTCGGGGGTCAAATTGTTTTATTTCGGTCTAAAAATTGGCTAGCATACTTAAATCATCATTTGTCACGATATGAGAGGGCTGGTCATTAATAACTGAGATTCGTCCTAAACGGGACACCCTACTGGATACGCATCATAATACAGATCAGGCAACAGTTTTGGATTCCCAAAATTAACCAAGTAGTAAAAAAGGTCTTGCATAGATGTGTGGTATGCAAGCGTTGGAGTGCAAAGCCTTTGAAAAAGTGGCTCCACTTCCAAGAGAACGGTGTGTCTATATTGCCCCATTTGATGTAGTGGGAGTAGACTTTGCAGGTCCAGTCTATATGTACGAGCAAGGGGAGTCTAACAAAGGTTATATATGTCTTTTTACATGTGCTACCACCAGAGCAATCCATTTGGAGTTCGTAAGCAACTTAAGTAGTGATGTATAAGTGTCCATTAAAGAAACTTTTAGTTAATGCTCATTTGAGCAAACTAGAATTCTGCACTGTGTTGTGTGAAGTAGAAGCAATGGTGAACAGCAGGCCTATCACCTTTGTTTATAACAGTATGCAGGATGCAGAGCCATTGACACCAAATCATTTTCTTTGTGGTAAACGATTAACATCAAGCCCCAGTTTGCCAAAAGACTTACAGCCTATCTACAGCAGTCAAGAAGAGTTAACCAGAAGGATCAAGTACATTGAAGAGCTACAAGATCAGTTATGGAAGTGGTGGCAGATGGAATACTTACCAGAACTCAATTATTACCCATCAGGCAATGTAAAGGGCTCCAATGCAAATTGTATCAAGGTGGGAGAAGTGGTAATGATTGGGGATGAAAGAGCAAGGCAATGCTGGAAGCTTCGCATAATTGAAGAGTTGTTTGTTGGCAAAGACAATTTAGTTAGGTCTGCACTGGTAAAGACTTCAGGAGGAAAATTAAGGAGACCTATACAAAAACTCTATGCTTTAGAAATCAGCAAAAACACGGATAGTCAAGATGAAGCATTTGTGTTGCAGCGTCATGGAGAAGGCTTAGCTAAACTTGCAGAAGGTAATGACAACAATGCCTCTTCGGTGGAGAGTGTTAAAAAATCTAGAAGAGGAAGAGCCATTGTTGTCCCAAGGCGATATGATGACTAAGCTGATTGATGCAGCACTGCTTGTATATATAAAGTTAAGGTGTATATATATCCATCTTATAATTGTAAGGTTAGTGAAAATTTCACTTAATTTAGAGCTAGCATTTTTGGGCTCTTGTGGCACCATTGTTTGGGCACTCTTGTGGCATCATTTTTTGGGCGCACTGGCGCGTCCTTTCTACTCGTTGATTGAATGCGGCACTTACAGGGCGTGGTCTTATAGAGATCTCTCTTGCAATTCAGTTTGGTTGTTTAGATACAAGATTGTGGCATCGTGCAATGGTGCAGGTTGTGTGTTGTTGCAAGATTTAGAAAGAAGACCATAAATAGTGCCCCTTTTGTTTTTTATCTTAATTTTACGCAACTGAGGCCTGAGGTAGGCCAACATCGAGTCAGCCCACATCGAGTCCTGAGGTAGGACCTAATAGGACCTCCAAGTCCGTAAGTTTTAGTCTAGCTTAACTTGAGCTGTAGGTTGAACTGGCCCTTCAGAGCTTGGTCGTTCAGGGCTCAGCTGGGATTCTGAACCCAATAAAATAAAAAATAACACTGCCCATGAGTATAGTTTGGTTTAAATTTCAGATAACAAACGAGGGATAGCTTTAATTCACTGATAGAAGTTTGACTGTCATTACTTTCGTATTTGATTAAACGTGGTTATTTCAGTACGCGATAGTGTGACACCAACGTTCAAATTTAATTTGTAATTCTCTAATTCTAATTGAAATAACGATACTTGAATTTAATACAGCAGCTTCCTAAGGTCGAATTTTTAATGCTTATAATGTGTGATTTCACGAAAATAACACTGGTATGCATATGAAATTTTTTTGTCTGCTGTGAGGGTTTTTTCAACTCATATTATATAATTCGACCACGCTGAATTCGAAATTGACATTGGTTTTCCTCAATCAGGTCAGATGTTTTCTCTATTGGCCATTTATTATAAGTCCAATTTTACCCCCAAATTTATTGATTTTTTTATCTTAAACACTGTAGATACGAGTAATATTATAAGAACACTCGTAAAAAATGAAAACATTGTATGAATAAATACTTTTATTCATACAATGAATATGGAAAAAAGTTTATTGAGGAAGGAATGAAGTTTTTTTGGCTTTCCGTCTGTGTTTTTCTTCGGGCACGTCTCGCTTCAAACACCAGCAATAGTCCGCCAGCATATTGATATCCCAGTTTCCCTGGTACCTCTCTTCCATTATTTTGATATCTTGGTGAAATCGTTCACCCTGTTCCTCACTATAATCCCCGCAATTTTCAGGAAAATAGTCCAAGTGGGACCACAAAAAGTGCATTTTTATGGACATGCGCGACCCATGAGCTTTGAAAGCTTCCATCAAGTTTTCGACAACGGACTCGTATTCTGGACTTCTACGCTTGCCAAGAAAATCAGTGACAACTGATTTGAATGCATGTCAGGCATTCTTCTCAGTTGGAGTCATTGCGTTTTCGAACTGAGTATCCTTGATCAAAGTTCGAATTTGAGGACCATCAAAAACCCCAGCATTTAGTTTAGCATCAGATATATGAGGAAATTTACTCTCGAGATATCGGAATGCTGAACCCTCCTTATTCATTGATTTGATGAAATTTTTCATCAAGCCCAGCTTAATATGAAGTGGTGAGAGCAAAATTTTTGTTGGTGGTACAAGGGGCACTGAAACGATATTATGCGACCCAGGTTCAAAATTCTCTCTGGATGCCCATTCACGCTGTGCATAGTGCTTTTCATCCGCTCGGCTATCCCATTTGCAGAGGAAACATGGGTATTTCGTGTATCCCCCTTGCATTCCCAATACAAATGCCACAATCTGAAAAAAAATGAAAATATTTAAAGAATTTAGAGAATTTGTTCTATCAGATAAAAAAATCTATGCATTGGACTGTATCACTTCTGTGGGGAAGTTAAGTATTCTTATACGCTCTCAAATAACCTTTGGAAAAACAACATAGTCAATAGCAATAGTTTACTTATGATATTAGTATTACCTTGAAATCTCCACAGATCCTCCAGTTATGTTGGTCGTATACGAGAGCATCCAGTAAAATTTTCATGTTATCGTAGCTCTCAGTAAGTTGTACGGAATGTGCTACAGGGACTGATGCAACCCTATTCCCAATGTTGAGAAGTACTGCTTTCAAACTTCGTTTAGACGAGTCTATAAATAGCCTCCATTCTGATGCGTTATATGGCAGGCCCAAGGATTCGATTAGCCCCGCAACATTGCAGCAGTACACTAAGGAAGAGGTATTTTCGTGCACTGCAAAAAACTTGCGGAATTCTTCCTCTCGTTTCCTATACCAGGAGAATGTTGTTCCCGGAGCCAGCAAGTTGTCCTCTCGAAGTCGTGAGCCCAAGATCTCGGCAGCTAATTTGGAAAGTCCTAAATCCCTGGTAAGATCATTAAGTTTGGCCTGGTTGAGAGGCCTCGGCTCATTTGAAGCGGTATTTTGAGGTATATACGACTGGGACTGGTCATTGGCATTGGTCATTGATTCATCATCAGAATCATCGAAGTCCAGGGTTTGAGGTGGGTCGGTATTGGAATTCCAGGACCATGGGGTACAGGTCTCATAGCAGAAGGAATGTTAGGGTATACAACAATGTGTTTATTCTTCTTGTTAACTCCTGAAAATAGAAACAGAAACATGGATATAAAACTTGCATATGAAATAGAAGAAGCATTCAGACAGTGACGGCTCGTGAGGGAAGGCTGCGGTCTGTAAGATATGAAATAGGTCGATGGAGTCTGTATATTTTCTTTCTTTTTCATTCATATTGTCCCTTCGGGGACAATATGAATGAAAAAGAAAGAAAATATACAATCATTGTATATGTAAATGTAACTTGTATAACAATATGTATGTGTAAATGTATTTTCTATAACAATATGTATATGTAAATGTATGATTACCATTATGGTGAATATTATGCTATATATGGTGAATATTACATTATGGTGAATATTATGTCAAGTTTCATACGAGGATTTCAAAATATTTAAGAAAAATAAATTTATAAGCCCACCTTGGAGGTTTGTCATGCAGAAATAGCAATCTGTCACGTGATCCTTTCCTTCTCTCCAAATCATGGGAATTCCAAAAGGCAAAGATTTCGCTTTGCCTTTGCTCCATCTTCTCAAATTTTCAATGCACGTCTTGCAGCACATACAGTATGAGGGGCGAAATTTTTGTCCTGGTCCGCTAGCTTAATTCCAAAGTATGCTCTATACATTGTCTTCACAAATTTAGTGATTTGGGACTGGTTATTTGGCATGGTAACCGTCCCACATATGTAGCAGAATCTATTGGGATCATTTTTACACGCTCTATTCATTATGAAATATTTTATCTATATGCCTGAAAAGTAAAAAAAGATATTATACAAGTGAAACAAGTGATGATAGACGTTACTGTTCCAATTCCGATTTGACAAAATCATGAAAAATTATATTTTACTTAAGAGGCCATCGCCGGATAACCTGAGCTGATTGAGAAAAACGGATTGCAGATTCGAAATCAGCAGGAAAAACTCTATAAGAATCACTTACAAAACCCTTGACAGCAAAATTGATGCATACCAGTGTAATAGAAAACATTTCGGGAATCCTTTACAATATGGTTCCAAATTATTAAAAAAAAATAACGAGTTTAACATTTATTAAATGTGTGTTAAATTTGTTAAGTCGTGATATTTTCGTTAGTTTTAACGAAAATATCACGACTTAACCTAACCAATCGTCAAGGGCGTACAGTTGACCTAACCGGGCATGATTGGTTAGGTATATCAAAGTTATTTTTGATATACTGCATATATATATATATATGAAAATTATTTCACGAAAGTAACACGTGAAAAATATTTATGATGAATAAAACCACGAAGGAAAGGAAACACAAAATGGTGCTCAAGCGCTTTCGTCTAATGACATCCTCAGGAACACTGAAGAACATAAAAGGGTTACAGCCTATATATAGGTTACAGAAAGAAAAAAAAATAAAAGAAAAAATAAATAAATAAATAATATACATATATATATATATATATGACAATTATTTGACGAAAGTAACACGTGAAAAATATTTATGATGAATCAAACCACGAAGGAAAGGAAACACAGATGGTGCTCAAGCGCTTTCGTCTAATGACATCCTCAGGAACACTGAAGTACATAAAGAATTACAGCCTATATATAGGTTACAGAAAAAAAATAATAAATATATATATATATATACAATAAACGGAGAAACGAAATTAAAGGATTGTGGAAGGGGGCACACAAATTTATAAGGAAAAACTATCGATTTTTAGCACAAGATTAAGATTTGTTTAAAAAAAAAAAAAAAAAAAAAAAATTATACAGGGCTATTCAAAAAATTCATCTGATTTCAACTGAGAATACTTCCGTACCTATCAACCATGCATCAACTGGACATACACCACATGAAAGAGGAAATCTCAGAGTTTTACAAGATCACCGCGAGAGGGCTCCAAAGTCATGCCGTGGCCTAGCCTAGCAACAGTCAGTGTGACAATGACGTCTGCACAGCACAAGGCGTTTTGTGTGTTGCAGTTTTCGAGCTGTAAATTGGTCGCCGGATCTTACACCGTGCGACTTCTTCCTTTGTGGGTTTGTTAAGGATACTGTGTAAGTGCCACCATTGCCCACATCTTTGGATGAGCTCCGAACTCGCATTATTACTGCCGTAGAGTCAGTGACAACGGACATGCTGGAGCGAGTATGGGAGGAATTCGACTATCATGTCGACGTTGCTCATGTAACTAGGGGAAGTCACATAGAGCATTTGTGAGGTGAGAGACAAAATTTGGACAGTTTTTCTTTTGGTTGATATATCACAAATCACTCTGTATTTGTAACATTAAAAAATATTCTCATTTGAAATCAGGTGAATCATTTTCAATAGCCCTGTACTATATATATACAAATTTATACTGGAAATCTGCCCAAGTTTTAGCACTCTGCTCTTTTTGTATATAAAAATTGAACAATTATCGATTTTTAGCACAAGATTAAAAGATTTGTTTCGAAACAATGTTATAGATAAAAAAAATATATATATATATACAAATTTATACTGGAAATCTGCCCGGGTTTTAGCACTCTGCCCTATTTTTTTTGTATATAAAAATTGAAAAATAAAAGTTATTAGGGTGGCATACAAATTTTACCAAAGATTTAGCGTTCTACCTTTCTTATCTAAATCTGTTCTGAAGGAATTCAAAACAACAGGATCGAGTTGAAAAAGACCTTCGCTTATGTTGAAGTTATTTGTTAGTTGGATAATGGCAGACTCAAGAATATTTCTATTAACAATGTTGCTAGAGTGGAATAAAACTGAAGCATTGTTCCAATCAATACAGTGGGATAACTCTGACAAATGGACAAAAAGGGCACTGGACAATTGTCATGTTCTAACGGAATATTGATGCTGTTTTATACGTGTGTGCAAATCCTTTCCCGTCTGACCTATGTAAAAGGAATCACATTGTTTACAACCAATTTTATAGATAATGCCTGAATTATTGGTAGGGCTATTTTTTACTATGATATTTTTCACAATATTGTTATATGAAAATACTACATTAATATCCAAAAGTTTAAATACATTAGCAATGCCTAAAAAGCCCGGGAAAAATGGAAGTACTAAAATATTTTTTGACAAAGTACGAGTGTTATTATTGACGCGATATAAGTTCGTTTTGCCTTGTTGAGACAAGATTCCATAAACGCAGATGGATAACAGATCACTTCCAATACCGTTGATTTTTTCTAATTCGGCATCGATGTATTCCGGACTGGCGATCCTAAGGGCGCGGAGAAACATTGAAGAAAAAATGGCCTTCTTAGTGGGGGTGTCATGTCCCGAGTAAAAGTGTACGTAGGACAAATTGTTTGTTTTTTTCCGATAGATACTAAACTTAAAACCTGGGCTTTCCCTATGTACACGCACATCCAAAAATGGGATTGAATTGTTTTGTTCCACTTCTAAAGTAACCGCAACCAAGGGATGCCAACCCCCAGGATTCTCGGAATGTAAGTAATTTCGAAAAACTCCATATAAATATTGGAGAGGAGGGGCGACAAGGGGTTGCCCATGGCCATCCCAAAAACTTGTTGATAATACTCGTTATTGAAAGTGAATAAAACAATGTGTGAAGGTAGTGGCAGGTCATACTTATGTAATTCTTGGGAGAGAAAGTCAAGCATATCGTCAATCGGCACTTTTGTAAACAATGAACAAACGTCAAAACTGATCATGGAATTTTTTACATGTGAATCAGAGATAGTTCCAAGAATGGGGGACAAGACTTTGACAAGCCATTTGGAGAGTTTATAAGTAATAGAGCCCACCGAGCTAATAATAGGGCGCATAGAGTTGTCAGGTTTGTGGGTTTTAATGAGACCGTAAAGGTAGGGCAGAGAAGGTGAAGTGGACATGAAAAGCGGAATTAAGTCCTTATGATCTTTGAGAATGCGTTTCAAGCCGCTATTAAATGATTTGATGACGTCATCCTGCGGGTTCTTCCTAAGTTTGCTGTATGTGGCGGGGTCCTGGAGAAGCTCGTTCATCTTTCTGATGTAGTCCACTTTGTCCATAATAACTATGGTGTTAGCCTTGTCTGCTTTAGTAATATGGTGCTCCCCATCTTTTTTCAATTGTGAGAGGCTATTGCGAAAACGTTTAGGAAAGTTATCTTCGTAATTACTATTCGCCGCTCTATAAACGAGGCCTTTAACTATGTTAAACAAATACTGAGGGAGATTACACTGTTTTTCAAAACAAGCAAGACTGTAACAAATTTGTAAAGCCGAAGGTTTTTTAACAATGAAAAAGGGCATACCATATCCAAGGGCACTTTTTGCATCGTCACTAATGTTTTTCGAAAAAAGGTTCAAAACACACTTTGAGCTTGCTTTTTTACTCCACTGACTATTTCGAATAAGACTTTTAATTTTTCGATCCAAAATGTTACGAAGTGAAGAAGTTCTCCGACGCAACTCTTTGTAAATTTCATCAAACAAAGGTTGGATCCACGGTTGGGGAATAACGGTCACAAAATTATGTTTGGCGATGTTTAAATTTTTGAAGGCGGACCACTCATTTTGTCTGGTGACTTCAATATGTTTCTTTAAAATTAATCTGCTGAAGTTGTTGAACGGATGGTCGTCAATTTGTCTGAGGCGAATCGGAAGCAGGGATTTGGGAAGAACTTGTTCCTCTAGACAATTAGTAAGAAACTTTTGTCGGATACGAATTGCATGCCCCTTCATTAATGTAGAAGAAAACACGATAAGTGTTCAATTTTTATATACAAAAAGAGCAGAGTGCTAAAACTTGGGCAGATTTCCAGTATAAATTTGTATATATATATATATATATATATATTTTATTTTTTTTTTTATTTTTTTTTATAACATTGTTTGGAAACAAATCTTAATCTTGTGCTAAAAATCGATAGTTTTTCCTTATAAATTTGTGTGCCCCCTTCCACAATCCTTTAATTTCGTTTCTCCGTTTATTGTATATATATATATATATATATATATTTTTTTTTTTTCTCTTTCTGTAACCTATATATAGGCTGTAATTCTTTATGTACTTCAGTGTTCCTGAGGATGTCATTAGACGAAAGCGCTTGAGCACCATCTGTGTTTCCTTTCCTTCGTGGTTTGATTCATCATATATATATATATATATACGGTATATATATATACATATATATATATATATATATATATATATATATATATATACCTATATACATATATATATGCAATAAACGGAGAAGTAAAAATTAAAAATTAAAGGATTATCAGAGAGGCATACAGATTTGTAAGGAAAATCGATATTTTTTCCTTACAAATCTGTATGCCTCTGATAATCCTTTAATTTTTAATTTTTACTTCTCCGTTTATTGCATATATATATATATATGTATATATATATATATATATATATATATACATATATATATATATATATTATTTATTTATTTATTTTTTAATTTTTTTTTCTGTAACCTATATATAGGCTGTAACCCTTTTATATACTTCAGTGTTCCTGAGGATGTCATTAGACGAAAGCGCTTGAGCACCATTTTGTGTTTCCTTTCCTTCGTGGTTTTATTCATCATATATATATATCGAAACCTACGTAAAAATTATTGAATGCCTGGGTAGGTCAACTGTACGCCCTTGACGATTGGTTAGGTTAAGTCGTGATATTTTCGTTAAAACTAACGAAAATATCACGACTTAACGAATTTAACACACATTTAATAAATGTTAAACTTGTTAATTTTTTTTAAAAATAATTTCAACCGTATTGTAAAGGATTACCAACATTTCATTCTTACAACCATCTTTCAACTGATTTCTGAATTTTATTTGGAAAATTAAGATAGTTTCCGAGTTAAAATTTTGGTTTTCTTTAAATTAACTTCTGCAGAGAAAACGACTAGGTTTATTTATTTAACTGGGTAACATTTATAAAGATACTGATACGGTATGCATATTTTGACTTTTTTTGAAATTGGTTCTTCAAATGTTAAATCTGCAACCCTTGCAACTCAAATATCAGTGAAAACAATTTTGGGGAATTGATATAGCGCCCATTTAGAACAAAAATGTACAATGAACCACTCAAAAATATTCACTTTTCAGTTATTGTAGTTCGTATACTGTAAGAATTTAAATATATGTACAATGATAATGAAAGTTTTATTAGCAGGATATAAATCCCATACAACAGTACAATCAGTGTTCTTGAAGGTAATAAACTATACGATAAATCAAACAATAATAAATTATATAACTAAAAATCAGGACTAAAAGAGAAATAAAAATA
The DNA here is from genome assembly GCA_023014485.1 of Bathynomus jamesi. Lineage (NCBI taxonomy): Eukaryota > Metazoa > Arthropoda > Malacostraca > Isopoda > Cirolanidae > Bathynomus > Bathynomus jamesi. The sequence continues at coordinate 177,408 of JAJOZX010006170.1, forward strand.
AGACACGTACTGAAACAAGTCATATTAAAAACTACCCAACACTAAAACTGCAATAAAAAATAATTAAAAAATACACTAGTGAAAATATCAATATATGTTTTTTCTCATCACAAACATGATCACACTTTTCTTAATGTATGTTTCGCGCTGATTCCGAATCTGGTTTTATTGTTTTTCTAGCACGTATAGTTATATAGATACACTGGTTTTGATATTTTTAAGTTTTTGATATTGCTATAAGAAAATTTATGGATGTATAGATCACACTTAGGAATGCTAAACAACAAATACATCATATACCTTATTCAATGTACTTATAAATAAAGAATATATACATTATTTTATTAAAAGCGCTGTGAGTGTGATTTCCTTTTGTAAATTTGGCCTGGATTGTCACGATACAGCATCCAACAATGGTCCGCCATCATGCTTTCATTCCAATACCCTTGGTAGCGCTTCTCCATCATCTGAATATCTTGATGGAAGCGCTCTCCTTGCTCGTCACTCACTGCACCAATGTTTTCAGGAAAGAAATCTAAGTGGGAATGCAGGAAGTGAATTTTTAACGACATTCGACACTCCATTTCTTTGAAGGCATCAAGGAGGTTCTTGACTCCATCCTTATACGCAGGTGACTTGTTGCTTCCAAGAAAGTTTTCACATATCCATTTGAACGCCAGCCAAGCCTTCAGTTCCAGCGGACTTAGGACTTTTTCAAATTCAGTGTCATTCAAAACCTCCCTTATTTGTGGCCCAACAAAAATTCCTTCCTTCAATTTTGCTGCAGTAACCTTCGGAAATTTCCTTGAAAGGTATTGGAACCCTTCAGAATTGACTTTACCCATTGCTTTAACAAAATTCTTCATTAAACCAAGTTTAATGTGAAGAGGTGGCAGATAGATCTTTTGGGGATCCACTAAAGGGACAGACTGGACATTGCTTATCCCTGGGACATATGTATACCTAAGTGGCCAGTCACTTTTGGTGTAATGTTCTATAGTGGCGCGACTGTCCCACAGGCAAAGGAAACAACAAAATTTTGTGAATCCTGACTGCATACCCATAAGCATTCCTATAACTTTTAGATCTCCACAAACATTCCATTGATGACTGTCGTATTTGATTGCCTTAAGTAGTATATCCATATTGTCATATGTCTCTTTTAGATGGACGGAATGGGCAATGGGGATGGATGGCATTATATTACCATTATGCAAAAGAACTGCTTTCAGGCTTCTCTGCGACGAATCAATAAAGAGGCGCCACTCAGATGCCACATACGTCTGAGATATGGCTGTAAATAGTCCATTGATGTCATGGCAATAACAGAGAGGACCGTCTACTGAAAAGAATGCTGTTAATTCAAAATTCCGCTTTCGGTAGTAACTAATACGAACATTGTTCTCAAGTAAATTGTTCTCCTTTAGTCTTGAGGCGAGAAGCTCTGATTTCTCTTTAGACATCGATAAGTCTCTAACAAGATCATTCAACTGTCCTTGGGTTAACATTTTAGGCTCTAAATGTCTACCTTCAAAAGTGTACTCTGGTTCTGTAGATGGTCCGGAAACGCCAGTTGCACCTTCATCACTTTCCATGTCATCTATGATAGAATCTAGCCTATCACTTGGGGGAATTGGAATGGGCAATGTTTCAACATGTTTTACTGGTCTACGTGCTGAATCCAAGTTTGGATATACAATCTGGTGTTTGTTCTTGGCAGAAAACCCCATTAAGTTCACACTACAAAAATAACAGTCTTCATGATGATCTCTCGGCTCCCTCCATATCATGGGTATGGCAAATGGCATTGAAGCATTCTTTATGTTAAGCCAATCACGTAATCCATTTGAACAGCCAGAACAGATTTGATGTGGCGCCCATGGTTTATCTTGGTCACCTAGATGGCAACCAAAGTATAGCTTGTATATTTTCTTAATGTCGGTTGTAATACTTCGTCGCTGTGTTTTAGTTGTCAACTGGCCGCATACGAAACAGAACTTGTCGGGGTCATTCTTACATTGTCGAGGCATGTTGACTGACTTGAGCAAACTATAAATTCAAAAAAAATGTACACCAACTTGACACAAGTTCTTGGACTGGACTGATCTTTTGACACACAAAGCACGGCGTTGTTGCCTGAATCACAATGCTGCTAGACGTAAAAGCTCACACCTGAAATACATAAGATGTATAATTAAGATAATTGAAATAAATAAGATGAATAAACTAAAAAAACACAATAAAATAAACACAATCAAATGTTGAAATATTAGTATTTTGCCTATTTAAAATGGTTAAATCTGTGTAGTTATATATATGCCTTCATCTTGAAAACTATACGTGCTAGAAAAAATCTGAATGCAGTTTTGGAATCAGCGTGAAAAATGCTATCCAGCCACTACAAATTTTACTCTGATGAAAAATCTTTGTTGACCAGTGTAATCAGTGATGGGCATCGATACATGAAAATCGCTAAAGCGATACCGATACATCGATACATGAAGAACGTCTTAGGCGATACCGATACGCCGATACTTTCTAGATGTCTTAAGCGATACCGATACATGCATCGCCGATACATGTATCGCCGGTACATTTTTATAATTATTCATTTAATATGTAGGTATTAGATATTATTGTTTATACTAGTAATTTGTACGCACTGTAAGTAAAATCAACGACATTTTAATGGGTTTTATAGATGTAAATAAAAACAGTTGCTTTATTTAATGAAAGTATGTTTTAATTTTGTAGGATACATGAATGACTGAAAATATTACACTTACAATTAAAAGTAATTACTATTACCCTTCAAAAATACCAGCTGGCTAAACATCTGGTCAGACAGTCTATTCCTTTTTGGAGCGTGAATGTGACCAGCCAAACTAAACAACCGTTCTACAGGAGCAGAGGATGGTAGTGCTGTGTTATACTTCAGGAAGACCCGTAGAATTCCTGGGTACTGCCTCAGAGATTGGAGAGAATGACTTCCGTTACCCAGATACTGTAAAACTTCCATCTCAGTGGACTCTTGGGTTGCAGAGACATTAGTGGAAGCAGACTCATATCAGAAGAAATCATCTGCACTTCCGTCAGATGCAGCATCACTTAGTTGTTGCTGGGGGTCTGCTCGCTGAGGCTCTTAACAGCATCAACCAACATTTCTTGAACCCTCTTTTTGAAAATGTTAGTATTAAATTTGCCTTTTATTGTCATCCACTTTAACTTGAACAGAAGATTTGAAGACGATGCCAGTATTGCTGCTTTACACTCATGCGACGCATCAAGGCACAGAAACTTTTCAAACCGCTTAGTGAACCCTACTGTAACTGCATTGAGAAGTGGCTGACAATGACGCAATGCCTCAATAACACAAGTACAAACGTGTTTAAACGTTGTGTCGTACTGTGTGACGTGACCAGTAGAGTAGTACTGTCATTAAATAAATATTTAATAATATTATTATTTATGTATATTCATAAATATAACTCAGTAGCGTCATATTATAACATCTATTTAAATATTTAAAAATTCTTATTAATGTATCGATGTATCGAAGTATCGATTTTTTTCGATACATTTAAGAAAATTGACCTTAGCGATACCGATAAATCGATACTTTTGTGAAGTAGCTAAAGCGATACCGATACCGATACAAAAGTATCGATCGATACGTATCGGCGATACATGTATCTAGATCAGTGCTTTCCAAACTGGTGTGTCGCGACACATTAGTGTTTTTTGTATTTTGAAAATTTTGATTTTTCTATCAACAAAATCGGCTACAAGATAAACCACCTACTGAAAAATTATCTGATATTTGATATTTGATAACAAAAATTAATTAATGTGTTGTGAAAATTGTTATGCTTAAATAGTTTGTCGCCAACGTTAAAAGTTTGGAAAGCTCTGATCTAGATACTGCCCATCACTGATTGATAATGATAATGTTTACTGGAAGGAGAGAAATCCCATAAAAAAGGTAGAATATGCATCGCAATGCAACTAATTAAACAATAGATTAAAAAACAAAAACGGACTGCGATAATAAAGAAATAACAATCATACACATAATGAAACGAGAAATAATGAAATTAGTAATAATAGCTTCCCAAAGATAGTACTAAAAAATAAAAAGTACATGTAATGGAAAAGCAATTGCAGGAGTTAAGTGGAGCTAGATAAATATTTTCATACCAAGAGGTTCACATTTCAGAAGACATAAAGCATGGCTGATGAATAGCTGGGGACAGTTGGATTGTCTGAGTTTTTAATTCTTTGCATTAGACTGTATTGAACATGTCTGTTACCTCAGGGAGACTCGAAACATTGCGGTCAGCGAACATTTGAAGGACTGAGCATGTTGGAGGTAAGTTTTGTAGCAGTTTAAAGGATCTGTTGAAAGGAAATTGAGGGTTTTGCAAGAATTTTTTTTAGAATTAACCCAGAGTTGCTGCCCATAAATATTAATGAAGAAAGTATGAAAAAGAATGTCTTTAGCTTCACTTGTACAGAATTTGAAGTTCCTTATAATCATGTTTGCCTTAGCAAAGTAATTTCGATATTGCATCCTTATGTGTGAGTTGTCACTCAAGTAGCTGGTGATAATCTGACCCAGATATTTAAATTATTGTACTTCCTCTATTGCTTCACATCTCATTTTAAAACTAATATCACCTGTCTAATTAGAGCTTTTAGGATGGAATTAGTAACAATATACTGAATATATATATTAAAGGTGTTCCAAAAGTCTCGTGGCCTGAAAATTATTTATTATGTTTTATTATTCACGGTAAGTTTTCAAACCATACTGTTTTCCCCACAGATTTTTGCCCATATAAATATGATATGATAGACCTGATGATGTTTTGAAGCGTTTTCGCAGTGATGCGTGAACATTCATTACAGATGTTAACTGAGGTTTTCAAGGCCAAGACGGCAGTTGTCGTAAACGACACTTTTTAAGCGTCCCCAGAGAAGTAAATTGAAAGTCGTAATTTAATTATACTTCACTGCGTAAAGCTTTGTAGAGAATGCATTTTGAGCACCTACTCTGAATAATAAATAATCTATCTATCAATACCTATATATTTAATAGGTTAATGCTATCTGTCTGTCTGTCTATCAGACAGCCGGAAACGGCTTTTTGGAGTGAAAAATTATACTTAAAATTAATCGAAACCTACGGGAAACTTATAATTTTTTTGAATCGGACAAAAATTTTAATTTTTAAAAATCTATATATATGCTCTCTGTCTGTCCAAGCCTAAAATACAAAAACGGCTCCTCGAGAGAAAAAATTATTAGGCAAAAGTTGTTTAAAATTAATTGAAGCCTACAGGAAATTTATAAATAAAGCTGAAATAGAATAATGTTTGTTTGTTTGTGTATGTGCTCATTCCGGAAAATATTATTAAAAAACAAAAATTGCCCCAGTTGAATGTTCACAGGCTTCTGCTAGTTTACAATAACATATGCAGTTTCTCTCCTTCTGTCTGGGCTTCTGTCTCTCCGGTGTTTTTCTCAGAAACCACTCAACGTGCGGCACTCATCCAAACACCGTTGGAAAGGTCTCTGTTGTGAGAGGAGCCTTGGAATATTTATTTTTTCGTTCGAACACGCGTGCGCAACTTTTAAACGAAGCCAAGTAGAGAAAAAGTTCCTTTTGGTTTGTTCAGGCGGAAGATAGTGAGAAATCTCTACAGGGTGCGTGCGCGCATACTATAGATACGCTAGCAATTTAATTAGTTAATAGCATGGCACTCCCATCAAGTACTTGCAGTCGGTGCGAAGGGAAGTTTTCTGCTTACGCGTTTAATTTAGCTAATAATAATGATCAATTAATTTGCAGGTGGTGCTCGAACAGGATTTGCTAAAGAACAAGCTACAGCGTGAGAGGGAGGCCAGAGTGAAGCTTGAAGAAAGGGTGATGCTCCTGACGGCAAAATTAGAAACCAGTGGGCCTTCTGAGAGGAGTTACTCTTCAGTCGCGGGCTCTCCTGCCTCAATTTCTACTAATGGTATAAATAATTCTAACATCCCTATCTCTTCCCCTAGTTCCCGACTCTTCGTTCAAGTGCGTAATGGAGCCTCCATTGAGACAACCTAAGACTCTTCTATCCGTAATAACAAACATTAAGTTTTCTGTTCTAGGTTTCGAAGACGATAATAAACCTAAAATACAATTCATTGGTGATTCCATTGTTCGAGGGCAACTCGAGGAATTCTGTGGAAGAAACCCCCGTCGTTGGCGCCGTTACTGCTACCCTGGTACAAGGGTGGAGGATACAACGAATAGTGTTGACCAGTTTACAGACGGAACCTCTGAGGACACAACGTATGTTATTCCTGTCGGCACTAATAACGTTTTAAATTCTAGATCGGAAAAGCTGCTGGTAGGGGTAGGGACTTGTTAGAGCGATTAAAGAAAAAACCTAATAAGATTGTTTTAACAGGTATATTTCCTCGAATTATCCAACGTAACGAGTTCTACAGCAAGACGATCTATATTAACAATAACTTAAAGTCTCTTGTTAGAGCGATTAAAGAAAAACCTAATAAGATTGTTTTAACAGGTATATTTCCTCGAATTATCCAACGTAACGAGTTCTACAGCAAGGGCAGGAGGGACTTTTTCCTCGGAGATGGACTGCATCTTAATGATTTTGGAGCTGCACGTTTAGGAAAACTACTTCATAATACTGTCTCTTCGTTTCAAGGTGCTGTAACTCGAACGGTCCCGGCGTAATTTCCTTAAATTACAGGCCAAAAAGTATGAATTTGCCATGCGCGCGCGAAGGTGACACGGTTTTGTCAAACAATTTGAAGGCTCTAGCTTTATATGCTCGTAGCCTACGAAACAAAATAAACGAATTTTTTTCCTTAATTGCTCGCAAAGACTATGATTTAATTGCGATAAATGAATCGTGGCTTAGCACTGAAACACGTGACTTTGTAGGGGAGTGTCAAATTAGAGGTTATAGACTTTTTGTTAAAAATAGAATAGGTAGGCGAGGAGAAGGTGTTATGTTGGAAATCAAAGATAATATTGCGAACGCTATAGAATTAAAGGACAGAATTCCAGAACAGATAGATTCGACTATAACAGAACTTAAATTGAGCGATTTCAAGCTTCTTCTTGCCGTTATATAAAGGCCCACTAATCAAACAGCTGATGCGGACGAAGCTTTATATCGTAAACTAAAGCGAATAATACGTAGCGAACAGGCTTCAATTATGGGTGACTTTAATTGCCCTAACGTGAATTACGATACAATGCAGGGAGACGCGGAAGGTAATCGTTTAATTAATTTTCTCGAGGATAGCTTTCTTATTCAGAAGGTTGGAGAACCTAAGAGGTTGGACAGTATTTTAGATTTATTAATAACGACGGATAATACGCTTACTCACTGATCTTCAACTAGTAGAACCGTTAAGCAATAGCAATCACAATGGTAGAGTTTGTCCTCTCAGTAAGTTACTCGAAACAAGCTAACTCGACTAAAATTCCTAACTTCCAGCTCGCAGACTTTTGGAAATTTGGAAATGAATTGTCACGCGTCGAATGGGAAACTGTAATGGGGACCTCCAACGCAAAAATAATGTAGGAATTGTTTGAAACAGTGTTTAGGACGATAAATGAGGAATGTGTTCTGTACAAGATTAAGCGTGCGAAAGTAAATAACAAGCCCTTGCGGTTTACTTCTGGAGTAGGGGATATTATAAAGATTAGAAATAGGGTTTATAGGTTACATAAATGCGATAAAGACAAGTTGTGGTTACGAAACAACTATATATCTTTAAGGCGTGAAGCCAAACGCGGAATAAAAAAGTCCAAGCACGATTTTGAAATTTCCATAGCTCGTGACGGCAAAGAAAACTTCAAGCGATTTTTCCAATACGGTAATAATATGAACCCGATAAAGAGCGTGTTAGGACCGTCAAGAAATTCTGATGGTGAACTAGTTTCTGAAAACAAACAAATGGCTACTCTGTTAAAAGAAATTTTTACGTCAGTTTTTACAGTAGAAATGTAACAAATATCCCTATGGTCACATACATAATACCTTTTGATAATGGTAATACTCTAGAGAATATTGTGGTGAGTGAAAGGGAGGTATTGCACTATATTTGTAAAATGAAAATGTGTAAATCACCGGGACCAGATTCCATGTATCCCATACAATTAAAAGAGTTAAAAGAAGGCATTGTTGTGCCGTTAACAAAGTTTTTTAATGAGTCTATTTCTGAGTAGTGGGTATCAGATAACTTCAAGTTAGCAGATGTAACACCTACTTTTAAGAAAGGCGATAAAGGTACGGCGGGAAATTATAGGCCAATCAGTTTAACGTCTTTTGTAGGTAAGCTGCTGGAATCGGTAATGCTGCTGGAATCGGTAATTAGGGATCAAATAGTCGAACATTTAAGAATCGCACAACTTGGTTAGAAATACGAAGCACGGTTTTAGGCGAAACAAATCTTACTTAACTAATCTTTTAGAATTTTTCCAAAGCGTGGTTGAAGTTTACGATAGTCATCGGGCGGTAGATGTAGTGTATTTAAATTTTCAAAAAGCGTTTGACACTGTATCGCACAAAAGACACGTTGAAAACAACTAAGGCTTATGGAATCAGGGGTGTAGTAATAAATTAGATGGAAGAGTGGTTGCGAGGTAGGAGCCAGAGGGTGGTCGTTGATGGAGAGGAGTCTTCTTGGGCTAATGTAGCGAGCGGCCTTCCTCAGGGTTCTGTATTGAGCCCCTTGCTTTTTCTTATATAGAGAGTGTTTATAAAGTCCCTATCTATTTCAGTGAAAACGTAAGAAAAAGGGCAAAATTCAGTAACAATATAATAGAAGGCATACATTTAATGAATACTTAAGCATATGATTCTACATGAGCACCATCAGTATCTCTACAGAGTTCGAATCTGTCAGCAGCATTCAGGAACACGTTTTGGAGCATGACAGGGGTTATTTTTGCTAGTTGGCAGTTGGCAGTTGATTTAGAAATCTTAAATAGCCAGTCGGTTTAGAAGGCGTAACCAGCCATTTGGTATACATTATATATACACACACATATATATATATATATATATATATATATATATATATTATATATATATATATATATATGATACACACAGACAGTGCATGGAACAAGGAACTCTTCTGGGATAATTAAATCCACTATAGTCCGAATAAGTAATGGTAAATGACAAATACCATAGTTTTTCTTTTTCATGATGCTAGCCCGACGTGTGGAACGGGTCACTCACTAAGAGGTCCCATAAATATAGCTTCCCTCACCAGCTGTCTGCAAAACAGACAGGATCCAGCTTTGGGACATGGATCTAGGGTTTAAAGCAGCCTAGCCCTGCTACATTTAGAACCTCAATATAAGCAAAAGACTCGCTGCCTTCACCTCAGATTGAATACATCAAAGAAAAAGGGGTAACTATTATATTTTAGCCAAAAACCAAAACTTAAACTACTGTATAACTGTGAGCCAAATGAACGTTCCCCTTGCCAGTATTCTGTGCAAATTTTCCCCAAAGACTGTTTAGACACAACTTTACACTAAAGTGCTTGCCTGGGTTTTTTAAAATTTGTGAATGGTCAAGCTGTATCCCTTCACGATCACGGTAACGCTGAATATAAGCCGATTTTTCATCTTCGGTATCAACTCCTTGCGGATATTCTGACGCCACTACCTTATCCTTCAAAAAAGTGTTTATATATGGCGTGAAAAGGTTGGGTAGCTTCTGAAACCTCCACACCTCATATATCTTCAATATTCTGTAGCTATGGCGAACGGCTAGGTCCAGCTCAGGGCTTGTATATACACCTCTGATCTTACCCTGGTTGGTTGTATGATTACGATTCCCATTGTTCTCCTCTGCGCACTTCACGCACAAGGGAAATATGAGCTTGTGTTCTATAACGACGGGTAAAATCGACATCCATAAATCACGAGGGGGGGGGGGAGCACATCTACGAAAGAAAGGCCGAAATATTACCCTTTCAAATTTACTGAGAACACGTCGATGGTGGGCAGGTCAGGTCTCACCAATTTTTCAGGTGCACCTACAGGGTACGGATTGTTCTTCATCACATAGGGATATAAAGAACAGAAGTCATAGTAATGGAGTTTCACTCCCTCCTTAGGCGGAAAGTATAGCTTGAAGGGATTTGTACGCCCTCTGAACAAGCTATCACAGCATTTGAGAGGATCCAGCACCATTGAACGGTTGATCGTGCTTATCTTTTCACGGTACTGTCCATCTGTTTCTATCCATGCATCATACTCATGCTCCCACAAGACCTTGTGAGTAAACTGGGCGCCTATAAGCTGATCGCGGGTGGGGGTCCATGCAAGACTGTCGGAAGGAGATCTACGTGGATATCTCCTACGATTCCACACTCAGGACGTGGGCATCCATGCTACCAGCAGCCGTTAAAGGAGTACTCAGTCTTCTCGCCAGTGGCACGGTTTTCGCTTAGTTTATCAACCCAATAAAACGACCATTAAACTTAATCGGTACTTCCCCCGTGTTGCGGGCATGCTTTGTGTATACACCTGTCTGCTGCTGTATGTGTATGAACCAGTAAATAGCCTTGTGCCCATAACTGCGGAGATTGTTTCTGTGAATGACGGCTATGGTGTCTTTAGGCATGAAATTGTTCTTGAACACCGTAAAACATGAAACAATCGTGATTGCGACTTGCAACGGATCGCATTTGAAACGGTTTATGTACATCCTTCTAAAGGCCTGGAAACATACTCTAAGCATGCGCACATCATTCACGCAATAACGCTCACATTCATCAGCTATATTGTAAGGATAAGGATTAGATTCATTAAAACTGTTGTAGTATCGGTCAAAATCTTCACGTTCACCTGTACTCATACATTCAAAGTTAAAGTAATGTTTGGGTGGAGGTAGTCCTACGTAATTTAAAGTTTCGCTAGTGAGGAATGTGTAAGGGAAATATCCTTTTGAAACTTCGGCGGCTACACCCATTACCTTGGGTAGCTTTGCTAATTTACAAGGTGTGAATAATAAAGTGTCTTTAAACTGTACATTACCTCTTATTTGCATCTGTATAAGTTTGTTTCCTTTTTTCAAGGGATCACCTGTAAATATCTCAGATGACTCGTGCTCAAGCAACTCCTTATAAAGGAACTGTTTGTCAAATTTTGCACCGTTATGGGCAAGAATACACACAGTCATTTTTTTTTAACTTGTCCACTAACTTGACATAATATAAGATACAAAAAGTTTCACGGGACTGTCGTGTGCAATCGTTTTAAAAACGTTTGGGTTTTTACCACATTTGTGACACTCATCAAACTCGCTCTCCATACACTCATCACAGATAGTCTGGCTTACAAGTAAATGTGGAATAAACTCTTTGGTTTCAGCATTCATATATGTTTCTATATCGTAGTACACAGTTATACAAGATATATTTTTAGGCTTAGCATCTTTCATAAAACATACATGCTTTACTCCAACCGCCTTATATTTCTCACGGCATGTAGAACAGTGAATTTCATCACATTTGTGCTTGAAATTCCCCCAATTATCCATTATATGAAACATACCACATTCACAGATTTTCATTTTCATGCACGTACAAATTGACTTATGGAGCTCAAAACAATTATTGAAAAATGTGCGTCTGTATACTTCACAGTCCCTCTTCACGACTTTTATCATAACTCACGTAGAGAGTCCTTATATTACCGATGGGGAGATGCGTTGTTCCTGACAATCCTAAAATAAGTAGAGGTCTTGTACGATCTCTCACACAGCTTTTAAAAACATACACAGTCCTACGACGATCATCCATTCCAAATACAACTATACGAACATTCATTTCCTGTTCTACAATTCTCAGCTCTTCAGGATCCACATTACACTCAAACTCAAGTTTACAGTCTACAGCTAGTTTACGGGCACGTTCCACTACTGTAGGCAACCAAATGTTTTTGGCCCATGTATTTACCACAGTGAACATATGAGCTAAGACTACTGCTATAAAGCCGCAACCACGATCGGCGTTCATATGCTGTCTGTAATAACCGAAGAATTGAAGTTAAGAGCATAAGGTGTGGCACTATGACCCGCAACACGGAATACACGGTCAATATTTACCGTGAAGTTGTCCATATTGAATGCTGTACTACCTTGAGAAGCCTGCATTACACGGCCTAATATATACTCTATATCTACAGCTGCCAAGCGTTTGAATGGTATTACTACCCAAAAATCATCTACATCCCCGTCATCTGACCCAAACCTGAAGGCCAGCCTCCTCCTGACTTCACGTTCGTCGCGGTTCTGAAGGGCAAACTCCACAATACGTTCAACCACCCGCCGTAGTCCGTGTTCAACACCATTGCTATACATGGATCTAGGATCAACCCTGACAGATATACCGATTTCTAGTCAGGGCTGGGGTGGAGGTGGCAGTGCGTACCAACTCGAATGTTATACCATCCTCTACAGCACGAGAAGCTACTGCTGCTGTGGAGGATGTACCCAGAGTTGAAATGGAATAAGGGGATATATTTTTATTTGAGGAAGGTACTATTGTGTCGTACGACGTAGAGGGCTGGGGCTCTATTACTGGGGATCTAACAACCGGCGGAATCCTGGCACGTTTTATACCTGAAGAGGAGAGCTCTTCGTCAAGCGAGCCTCCGCTTTGAATTGTCGCGTTCTACAGGTATCGCTGGTGTGGGTTCGTTAGCGGGGGTGGTGTCTGTAACAACTACACTGTCATCGGGTCATCTGTAATATCGATGATCGGGACATGGTGTTGTACCTCAACATCATTCACGGCTCTGTGGAAGAAGAGGAAAATAAGACTGTAGAATATAAGGAACACCACTTAAATATTTATTATATTTTGTAAATGACCGACTTAGGAGTGTGACGTGTTAGAGGTGGATTCTGTTGAAAAATTCATGTTCACGAGCCCAACCACATGTATCATATCTGGCCCTACAGGATGTGGTAAAAAGGTGTTTATGCTTAAAATCATTAAAGAAAAGGGGAAAATGTTCTCAAAACTTGTGCATAAAGTTATATGGTGCTATTGAACGTATCAAGCAGTGTTCAGCGAGTACCATGATGAAATTTTGTTCCACAAAGGTGTATATGATGTTAATTCGTTAAAGAGAAATGAGCATACATTCATTGTAATTGACGATCTCGTGTTGGAAATGGATAAAACGTTTGCCGAGACATTTACGGTGTTCTCCCACCATCCTAACATAAGCGTATTCTTCATCAATCAGAATCTATTTTTCAAAAATACATACATGCATGCACGATGTGTCGTTAAATACACAATATCTAGTCTTATTCGCGCAACGTAGAGACGTATCACAAATTGGGGTATTGGCCAATCAAATGTCCCCGGATCAGCGTAAGGAGTTTTTGGAAGTTTATAAAGAAGCTACAAGTCAGCGTTACGGATATTTGCTTTGTGACCTTCATCCGCGAAACACGTTTAGGGTGCTTCTAAGAACGAATATATTTCGAAACGAGCCTGAAACGGTGTATATTCCAGAATGACAAAGAGGCTAAAGAAATACCATGAATTAATAAAAATCTATCATCGACTGCCCCGGGCAATGCAACAGATGTTTGCTAAAAATATCGACTCAGACTTTCTAAAATGCATCTGTGAAATCTGTCTTAACATTATAAATTGCAATGTATCAATGAAACCCCCTCAGAAGGCTCGCCTACGCTGTTACAAGAACATAATACGTACACTCGCTCGTAAAAGTCAATCTGTTGGGAAGAAAAAACGAATTACTGGACAAAGAGGAGGGCCATTCCTCCACATCTTATTATCAGTTTTGGATCCTTTACTGACGAGATTAATATAATGAAGGAAGTGGTAGTGATTCCACATGAGGTGAATGCTTCACTGCAAAGTTAAAATAGTCCAGACACGGTTCTAGAGCCCCATAAAAGCAGGCTCAAAAGAATGGAAAACGAATTGTTAACCCTATTAAACAGTGAAAAAACACCTGATGAGAAAAGAATCTTATACCAAGAAGCTCTGCAGAAATTTCTTCACAAAAATTATAAGAATCCGACAGAGATCCCTGTGGTTATTAGGCACAGCACGGACAACGATGGGCATGGTGACATAGGACCTGTGTCTAACGATAGAACTGACCAACCAAAGAATAACGGGTCGGCTACGCAACATATCGAGTATATATTAAAAAGCACCCTCCTACATACATTGAGGAATAAAGTTTTAAATCTTTATAATATATTGAATAAGGATCCCAACATACAGTGGACCCATACAGGTAAGATCATTGTGGAAGGAGTAAAAGGACAGGGATCGAATATCGTAGACATCATCCATGATCTGGTGAGAAATTGGGATAGGCCCTCACCATCAGGATGGAAGCATATTAAAGCAAGACTGCAACAGATAAATATCCCCAAAGCAATGATAGGATCTCTGAACAGGTTAAAAGACTTGGAACATGTATCGCACGTGCCACAATTGAAAACGCCATCACCACCGGCGGTAACACCTCTGAAGAGGAGAAAGAAGAAGTTAAACAACGGTCAACCCTACCCACGTGCCCCTAAAATACGCAAATGGCTAACATATTAAGAAGACATTATTATGACATTTCTAGCCCAGCTTCCTACGGTGACGTAGATAGACTGTACAGAAGTGTTTACAATGATGGAGTATGGAAAAAAGATGTTAAGAGGTTTTTGCGGGAGCAGGATGCTTATACACTTCATAAGCCTGTGAGAAAAAGGTTTAAAACAGCCATGACAACAGCGACATCGATTGACTCTATTTGGCAAGCACATTTAACAGACATGGACAGATATTCAGTGTATAACGATGGTTACCGCAACATCCTAATCATAATAGATGTATTCTCTAGATATCTGTGGTTAATTCCTCTGAAAAATAAATCGCCTGAAACAGTTGTTAAAGCCACCAAGACGTCGACGTTGAAAGAAAACAGGGTTCCTGGCTATTTTTGTACGGATATGGGGGAAGAATTTATAGGCCGAGCTTTTCAATAAATTCGCGAAGGGATTTGAGCAAGGATGGACACTTGAGATTTTTAAAGTTACGGCTATGAGTTCTAAAGGCGAGATAATGTTGTATTACGTTGAAGATTTGAATGGGGAAGAAATCGCAGGAGGCTTTTACCGCGAGGAGTTGCAGAAACTGACATTTAATTTAGGAAAAAATGTTTTTAAAATTGAAAAAATTTTAGGAAGCAAAGGTTCAGGAATGAGAAAAATATACCTGGTGAAATGGCTAGGGTACCCAGAAAGCTTCAACGCCTATATAAAAGCTGATGCAATAATGAAGCTTAAATAGTATGCAACATGGCGCCTAACCATTTCTACGTCACACTCCCGTCCTCCTCGTCCCTGTCTGTACATCCTAACAACACACTAGCCAATTTCGTAACAGAATTCCATGGACCATTGAATTGGTCGTGATTCGTATGAGGTGGAGATATGTGAAATTCAGTTGGACACCCTCTTTTTAAATATTAAATATAAAGAACCCGTTTTTACGGTTCTTAGAGACCTTAATGAGTGTGAAAAAGCCGGCGTAACTCGGATGAAACCATAGGTATCGCCCGGATTGGGATGCACGGTATTACAATACAGTATTAACACTAGGTCCGGGCCGTTATGGTGCAGATGAGGATGTTGTGAGAGACTTAAACGTAAGTTTAAAAAACTCAAATCTTACGGCTGATTTAGTATACGAAATCGTAAACAAAGAAAAGCCTGCACATACTATGACCCTAAAATCACAGGCTAACAAATATTAAAGACAAAGGGCTGTTCAAAATTATAACCGAGGGGCGATATCGATCAGCCTTCCAAAGAGATACCTTTCACGAGGTACAACATAACTTGTCCAGCCTAATGTATCAGATGAAATTGGAGAAACTGGTTGCTTGCTATACACCTCCAGACATGTGCTATATTTACAGCAATATAATGGGGCACCAGTTTGTTGGGGATACCCAGGCACGCCTGCTGCGCATTGCTCACATTCCCAACCAAAGAGGGAAGAGCATGAGTATTACATATGACAGGCCCCATTATGTGAATGTCGCGACTAATCTAATAACCATCATCTTAATGTATATAAGAACGATTGAGGGAAAATTTTCCCATTCGGTGATGGGAGCTTAACAGTGAAGCTGCACTTTCGATTTACTGAATTATAATGAACAGAAAGCCTTTCTCAGTCTATCGAGGTGTGAGATACCAGCGTGGTAGTGGACTTGATCCATTTTTTCAACCATACTACGTACGGCTGTCACCTTGCTGAAGAGGGGTGCCAGATACCTCGGGAGGAAAGCGCTACAATCAGGTCTTAACAATGCAGAAGGCATATTGGCTGGGGCTAAACCTAAAGAAGCTTCAAAAAACATTTAAAGCGTACACGGGATGAAATCGTCAAAGATGCAAAAAGAAAAATGCGTGGTGGTGGGAAGAAGAAGAAGAGGGCTGTCCGGAAGAAGGGATTACCAGCACGTGGCATTAAACGTAAAAGAATATTGAAGAAGAAGTGTTCTAAGCGAATGAAACCTATGGTTGAACATTGTTTTGACTGATATAAGCTAAGGACATTGATTTCATGAATCATAGACTGTTTACTACTTGTCGAGAGAGGTGGTACTATTTCTGACTCGTCATGGCACGCGTCATACATCCGTGTAGTTCAGACCCTTACTTTTTTGACCCAAGCTGTGTGCACATGTACGCTAAACTACATATAGCTCATTTTGATGGAACAGACTGCGATGACAAATACGCTGTATTCCCAGAAACAAACTTTCTGCACTCCATATTCAACCAGTGTGATGTATATTTAAATCAAGTCAACATATCGGCAGGAACGGGGTACTATCACTTACGAGCCTATCTGGAAAATGTGCTGAACTTTTCCAAAGAAACGAAGGATACCTTTTTAAATGCCGAGGGTTATTATCAAGTTAAAGACGAAAGTAGTATAAAGGACAAATTTAAAAATTCTATAAAGAAGGTATATGAATGTTTTGGGCGCCTGCATGCAGACTTCACATTCCAGGAGAAGTTACTTGTGAATAGGGTGGATATGAAAATAAAGCTCACCCGTACGAATTCTGAGATATGTTTAGCCCTAAAAGGACGACCGCTACATATTGATAACCTTTCAAATACACGCATTCATAACTTAACCCTACAAATAATTCCGGCGTTAAAGGGTTAAATCTGGGAGCTGAGCAAAAAGAGAGAGCAAAACCCGTTGTGATTCACATTATGGAGACATACCTCCGCGTACGGCGAGTGAAATTAAGTTCGCCTAAACAAATAGAGATTGAGAAAAACTTACTACATGCCACAGTAAAATATCCAATTAACAGAGCACAGATCAAACTATACACGGTGCCAGCAGGGCTGGCCTCGAAACAGATAGAAAACATCGCCCTGGAGTTCTACCTAAAAGGATATTAATTGGAATGCAGGACCATGCTTCGGTGAATGGAAAATATAAAAAGAGTGCCTTTAAATTCGAGAATCTCGGCCTTAAAAATATAACTCTATACGTCAATGGCATTGCGTTGGGCGGGGGTATGGATATGGATTATTCATCAGACGCTGTGTTCCCGCTTTGCGCGAGAGCATATAGTAATCTGGCTCATATTGTAGGTGCTTGTGATGAGCTCGGATTTGGGGTAACACAGAAAGAATTCATCAATCAATTTAACTTTTATCCGTTTGATATCACACTTGACTTTTCTGCTAGTGTAAATACACACTTAAGTCCATAACAGAGTGGAAACATCTCAGTCAGATTGAAATTCGACAAGCCGATAGACGCGCCTATTAGTGTACTAGTATACCTCGAATCACAAGCCTTAATAGAAGTTGACAGATTTAGGGGCATTGTCACTGACTTTTAAAATGGACGCGAATACACTTCAGAGAGTAATGAATAGTGAACGAATCACACGTTCCAAATTTATCGGTGCGTTTGCGAAAAATGAAACATTGAAACTGCCAACTACGAGAGATTGCAGTAGTCTTATTGTGAATACAGATGTTTTTGGTAGTGAAGGGATGCATTGGTTTGCAATCTATTTTCAAAATAGGGACCGCATGTATTATTTTGATTCACTCGGGACTCAGCCCTTGAGTGACCCTGTTATTGTAAAATTTCTTGAGCAGTTGCATATCCCCGAAGTTCTATGGAATCCTTTCCTGCTACAATTATATTTTAGTAATACTTGCGGGATGTACTGCCTTTCATTTCTCATGCATAGGTCACGTGGTAAGGAATTTATAAATTTTTAAAAATTATTCGACCCGTGTCCACTCAACGAAACGACGAAATGGTATGCAGACAGATAAAAAGCCGTTTTCCGATTGTGCGCACTCGTTGTATCGTATGATCTTCTGTTCGTATATATATATAAATGCATCCAATAATGTTAATTTGTGTATTCTTTAGCTTATTTAAGATGGTTATTGTACTAAAAACATGATTTCTTTAATTTAATAAATTGATGAAAATACATTGCATCTTCTTCTTACCCGAAAAAAAAGCTCGAAACATAAGAAAAAGAAAAACTTACATTATTTCATTAATGATGTGGCAATCGCTGGGTTGACTGCGCGATAAAACTTCTACCTTCGTATTCAAGTTCACGACATACGTTTCTTCAAAACGAAAAGATTGTATAACACGAGTAAAATCCTCATCGGACCTTAAAGGAGAAAGATAATTAATTAGTTCATACTGAAACTTTTTTAATAAAAACCCAATTGCTTAAAACATATGCAGAGTATTAAAATGTGAAGATGTCTTCGAACCGCTCAGAGAAGTTCCTTTAAGAGAAAATGCCGAATAACATTTCAGTTTTTATGGAATTTATAAAATTATTTAAAATTTGCAAAGGATTGCTATAAAAAAAATTCAAAGATTTGGCTCAAAACAGGACTTTAGCATAATATTAATTGCAAACTAATCTATAATTGCAGATACCTACTATTTTAATGAAGCATTTTAAATGTGATGAGATGAATTACTACCACCCTCCATATATATATATATATATATATATATATATATATATATATATATATACATTTTAACTGCAAACACGCAGTATAATTAACGTAATGGTTATCATATCTGACCGGCAATCGGAAGATCCCGGGTTCGATTCCCGGGTGGTTACCTCATTTTTTCATTTGTTTCGTTTTCTCTCCTCATCTTGCGCGGAATATTCTCCTATACAAGCGTCGTTCTTAACGTTATATATATATATATATATGATGAAATAATCCAGAACAGTGCTCTTTCTCCTAATGACAGGCACACTATATTAAATAAAAAGTTTGCGTATAAATGGCTACAGAAAATAAAATTACAGGCACATAATTACTTACATTTCTACGGCAGTCCCTTTCGTCGGATCGTAAGAAGCGTCATTACAAATATCATCAACGGATTGCGATTGCGTTGGAAATAATCCGTCCCGATCGGCTGCGTTAAAAAAATTAATTGTAGCCAACGCGACAGTGTCTCCATCTTGATATAAATCCGGTAAACTGCAAAGTTGTCGATTCATGACGGAGGGAATGTTTGTTTATTCACTGGTGAAAATAACTTCTGTGAGTTCCAGCTGGAAATACTCACTTTTATATGCATGATCCCCAAGCACCACCCTAAAAGACTAATAGGGGGGTTCGTAAGTTTGCTGATTGGTTGTCAATGTAACTGGGCTGGACAAAGTTAAATTTGTGTACCAATCGTAACACCGATATAACGGACCCACGCTTTTACATCCTGATTGGTCGCCTTCACGACTAATGGTCTCTTTATCGGTTCATTCTCTTCGTAGATCTATTTTCAATGCTCACATCTCAAGGTGTATGAGCTCACTTGCACTCTCTGTCACGACAATAATTTCCATTAATATTTTCACCCATTCTATTCTCAACTTTCCCATTTTGGAACCTACCCCTTCATGCAATATCCCCTCCCACTTTGTAACATCCCCTTTGCAACAGCCACCCTTTGCAACACCCCTCCCCCCTTTGCATATACAAAGAGTTTAACCTATGGTCGCTTCCGCCCGAATTATTCATTCTGACGGTCAAGCTTTTCACTCCACGTTAGACTTACAGTTTAACGTGAAATCCGAACTACCACCAGCCCAGCGTCTTAAACACTAGGCTACCCAGCGTACCCATTTATCTACCAACCAATTGTGCGGAAGGATGATCGTTTACCGCGCGCATGCTGCCGTCACCTGGTCTCGAACCCGGGATCGATGGATTCGTAGTCAGCTATGCTAACCACTACACCACCGAGGCGCATTCATATTTATATTAAAGAAATTATAAATATTTTTGTTTTTCTTTTCATTCCTTTTTTTATTTTTTAAAACAGTGATTTCAAAATAAAATCAATAAATGTGTGTGTGGTGTGTGTGTGTGTGTGTGTGTGTGTGTGTGTGTTAATTTTTAAAAAAATGTGCAAGAAGCCATTATAACAATAATAATGATAATCGTAATAATACGAGTGAAAGGAGATACATCGGAGTTTTTCGGGTAAAAGTGCGTTATCCACGATCTTTTGCGGTTTTGAAGTAGCCTCAATCAAGTGTTTGTTTTGTGTGCCGAGTTTACCTCAATGTACATTTTTGTCCAGAAATGCTTTCAAAGAAAGGTTTGACAAAAGTATGTAGACACTGTTAAAATTTTATTGTATGAGAATATTTATAATGTTTATTGTCAAATTTAATATACTAGCATGAAAGTACGAAGAAAACAAATGAACTGCGATTCCTTTTCTTTGATTTCACGTACTTTTCTTTATAAAACATTAATATAAAAGTATATAGAAAGGATTGGCAAAAGTAAATAGCCACTTTCGATGTATTTTACTTTGTTTTTATAAAAGTATATATAGACTTCTCATTTAATTCTTTTGGTTGTATATTTAAAGTGTACTGTTATTTTCTGTTGTCAATTTAGTTTTATTTATTTTGGATTAATTGTATTTTTTTTAAGGCAGACGTTTATAGAATGATAATACTGCGGAAAAATAAATGTTATTCTATGAGAGCATTTATATTGTTTATTATGATTTTTAGTATTCTCAAATCAAAGAATGACTGTAAGGAGAAGCAGAGCGAGAGATCGTCTGTGGTCCCCGCTGCTACATAGGTCAAGTGCATTCCACTGTTCCAATGTACGCGTACCTGCTTCCAATCCTTCTCGTCTCAACATAATGTGAAAATGAAGGTTATTCTATGAGAATAATTATAATTGTTTATTACCAAATTTAATATGCGGTTTAGTATATCTACTCCATATTATTAAACCTGTTTTCATATGGGAAATTTAATATAAATGTGTATGTATAGATTTCTCAAATCAAAAGAATGAATATTAAGATGGATGAAAAAACTGTACGAAAATTAGAACCGCATCCTGTATAAGAGATGATTGACAAAAGTAAATAGACACTTCTCTCTCTCTCTCTCTCTCTCTCTCTCCTCTCTCTCTCTCTCTCTCTCTCTCATAAAAATATAGAAGGTATATAGAAAGGAATGGCATAAGTAAATAGATACTTTCGGAGAAGTTACTTAAAATAATTAGTTTTTCTTATATATATATATATATATAAAGTGTTTACTGTTATTTTGCATGCATTTTTCTTTTATTGCTAATTAAATATACCTACTAGCATCAAAGTACGAGTTAATTTTAATTGAAAACAAATTAATAAAGAACTGCTATTCCGCCATTACTTTGATTTCGCGGAATTTTCTTTATAAAAAATATAGAAGGTATATAGAAATGAATGGCAAAAGTAAATAGACACTTTCCGAGAAGTTAGTTAAAATAATTAATGTTTTTCTTTTATATATAAAAAGTGTGTACTGTTATTTTGCTTGCATTTTTCTTTTATTGTCAATTAAATAAATAACGTGTTTTAATTAGTTCTTTTGCTGAGCAAATTAAGGAGAACGGCTCCCTCTCTCTCGCCTTTAATAAGTAAATAAATAATATAAAATAAGTGTTGCTGCCTGGTAACCCTGCATATAATTAAATTATTTAGGAGTCTCTGGAAACTCATCTATATATATAAATAATTAAATTGGTGGTATCTGGCAACTCTCCTTATATAAATAAATAATTAAAATAGTGCTATCTGGTAACCCCCTCCATATAATAAAAAGTGGTATCTGGCAACTCCAGACGCTCTATATAACAAATGCTGGGACCCTGGACCCTCATTATGCGAGACATCGGTGGAATAAAGAACTCTTTCCTCTCTCCTTCTTAGGTTAAGGTTTAGGTTAGGGTTTCCCTTTGGGGTTGAGGACATCCTAACTTCTCCCCCAAAGACTTTCCTCCTCCTCCTTTCTTTATCTCTCTTAGGTTAAGGTTACCCCTTTGTGGGGAGGTCATCCTCCCTTCTCCCTCCAAAGCTCTCTCCCCCCTTCATTGCAACTTGGGGAATAGCCCCTCCCCCTTGTTGCACAACCTCCCTTCATGCAATACCCCTTTCCCTTGTTACACAACCTCCTTTCATGCAATACCCCCTCCCCCTTTGCAACTTTGGTCAACATTTGCCACATTGCAATTGCACTCGCCCCTTTTAAAGCCTTTACTACTATCGTTCCATCAGCCTGACTTCAATAGTTGGTAATCTTATAGAGACGATCGTTCGGGACAAAATAGTTAATCAACTAGAAATTAATAAATTAATTAAAGATGCTGAACACAGCTTTCGACGTAATCGTTCTTGTCTTACTAATTTGCTCGATTTCTTTAATGATATTGTAAATATATATTAGGAGAGTAAAACAGTAGATATTATATATTTCGAGTTTCAAAAAGCATTTGATAAAGTGCCCCATAGGAGATTATTAATTAAACTTCATTCTCACAGAATTGATGGTAATGTTCTTAAATGGATCGAAAATTGGCTTAATGCGCGTAAACAAAGAGTAGTCATCAACTGCAAAGCGTCCATCTGAAAAAGTGTAACTTGCGGTGTGCCTCAGGGATCAGTTCTGGGACCAGTTCTTTGTATTACGTATATCAATGACATCGATTTGGGAATTAAGAGTATAATTTCAAAATTTGTAGATGATACCAAACTACGGGACGAACAAAATCAGCGGCAGAACATTTGCAGATTCAAGAAGATATTAATAAATTACTAGAGTTGGCGGAAATTTGGTAAATGAATTTTAATAATGTATATGTAAAGGAAAAACGTTCCGTATGGGCAGAAGCAATGTTAACGAAAAGTATTTTATGTGCGACCAGACACTAACAAGTGTTACGGAAAAGAATGATTTAGGTATAATTGTTGCCGACCCTCTTAAACTGAATAAACAATGTATCGAAGCGGTCAGAAAAGCAAGTAGAATCTTAGGATTTATTGGTAAATCGTTTGAATTTTAGTTGGAGAAAAAAGTGCTAACATTATATAATTCCTGGAATACTGCGTTCAGTTCTGGTCTTCATATTTACGACAAGACATAGACAGAATGGAGAGTGTAGCGACGGGCGAATAAGATGATTCTGAGACTAAAAAAATTAGAAATTTATTCTCACTTGTAAAAATGCGAATTCGAGGCGATTTATTCCAGATTTTTAAAATCATTAAAAGTTTTGATAATGTCAACGCGAAATATACTTCACCTTCAGGAATGCTGTGATGGTCTGAAATCAGTGGGTAAATATTTTAATTATAATGAAGCTAAACATTTTTCCTTCAATCGTATAGTTAATTTGTGGAATGGATAGCCAGCCAGTGTAGTTCAAAGTAATTCGATCGAATCCTTTAAAAAGAAACTAGATGCTTATACTGTAGTGGGCCGGCCAAAAATTGAAAAGTCCTGTAGAAAAAACTTAATGGCGTTTTTTGTTAATAGCAGGTACCCACCTTAGATAAGTAGTATTGAGAATGCCAAACAAGATGTGGGTGGATGCCACTCTCAATTTTGGGTTTGAAGGTCCCATAGAAGGTTACAAAAGTCAAATTCTGAAAAATTCTGAATTTTTGCATTTCAGTGATGGTTCTATGTAACAACGTGTTTAAAGGTGTATCATTAGCACATAAAGCATATTTTTGTGATTTTATGGATAATACTGTAATTGAATGTCACCATGACTCTGGATGTCTTTATTTCCATTAAAACTACATTTAGCATGCTGGGTGAGGTGCGCAATGCGCATGTGCCTACTACTACCATAGTACAAGTAATAGCATACTTTCACATGTTGAATATTTTCAATGCACTGGCTGGCCAGACATTGGTTTGGTATCTGCAATTAAAAGAGTGCAGACAGTGCCAGCTGGTAAAATAATAATAATAATACCGCTAAAGGATAGGTATGTTTCGAATTGTTTCAATATATCTGTGGCTACTACATACTGCCATTCCCACTTGGCTTTGTAGATAGGGAGCTCATCAGCAATGGACCCTGTAGCTGTCATCAAGCGCAAGAAGAAACGTCAGGATATCAGTGAGGATTGTTGCTTCTTCTGCCAAAGCAGCGCTGGTGACCTGCGCACAGCATCAGCAGAAGGAAAAGCAAGAACTATGACTGTGGGCGATGAGAGAAAGAACCTGGGAGATATCTACTATCTTGATGTTTTACAAAGACTGGAAAGTCATTCCAAGGATGATTTCAATGCATTGGAACTCAAGTGGCATAAATCATGCTACTCTTTATTCACCTCTGAAGGCAAACTCAAAAGGCTGCGAAGTCAGCAGCAGACCATGGGTGCATCGGCGACCACAAAAAGTGCAGGCTCTCAGGCTTTTCCCCCAAAGCGTAGACGTTCAACACCAGTGATTGACTGGACCCTCTGCATGTTTTGCCAAAAGAAGACCACAAAGAAACTGCACAGGGTGGAGACAATGGAGAAGTCAGATGACTTGATCCAGCGTGCCAAACACGACCCTGTCATGAGCATACCGTTGTCAGCGGTGAGTGATGTGATTGCAGTTGAAGGCTGCTATCATCTGGCATGTTTGGTGACATTTGAGAGACGTACTAGAAAAAAGCGGTGTCAGAGGAGCAGCAAGGGCCTGAAAATGAGTGCATGACGAAGCTGTGCAAAGACTTGACAGTAGGCCTGTCTCGTGGTCACGTATACGACATGGGAGATGTCTGGGACAGATACGAGAGTATGTGTAATGACACCGGCATCACCATGAAATACTCCGGGAGAACACCGTTCTACGAAGATGTTCAAAGGCTGCTTAGATCAAACGCCAGCTATGTACGCCCATTGTCAAGGGGCCCGCTGCTGATTTACCCTGGAGAGAGCTCAGATTTCATCATCTCCAAAGCACTGGCTAAGTCTTGTGAACAAGGTCCTGTCACCTCTGAGTCTACTGAAGATGAAGATGCTGATGTCCGCATGTGTGCCACTAGCAGCATATTTCAAGATATGGTACACGTGGCTCTGAAGGTTCGATAAGATCTTCTTGAAACTCCTGGACACTCCAAGACATGGCAGAGTCTTGATCAGGAACATGTTGATCGCGTCATACCCGACAGTCTGTACCTGTTTCTACGATTGCTCTTTGGAGGAATGGCTGCTGTGGATGAGGGAAGTGAAGAGGACCAGAAAGTGAAGCAGAGTATGTGCAGCATTGCCCAGGACATAGTCTATGCAGTCTCCAACCGACGAAAGTTGACACCAAAGCATGTGGGCTTGGGTCTTACTCTGAAACCAAGCCACCCGCTCAGAAGCACTCCTAGATCTGTTCCACTCGGCAAATCACACTATTGGTATCGACACTGTAAGGAGGATAGACACCACCGGTATGCTGAGAATGGATGTGTCTATATCCCTGACACCATCGTTAAAGAGAGAATGATTCACTGCTCTTGTGACAACATAGATGTCTTGGAGTCAACCTTAGACGGGAAGAACACCTTCCACAGCACTCAACTGATGGTATGGCAGAGAAGCCCCCCCTCCACAGCAGTCATGGCCAAAAGGGTGGCAAGAACAAAAGATCGAAATCTATCAAACCTGATGACCTACACGAGTTCCAAAGGCTGGACCAGGCCATCTCCTCCTGGCTGCGACAGTGACATAGACGACTTGTCACATGAACCTGAGAGGGACCGGGCACGTGACAAGGACTTGACCTGGGTGGTGTCAAGCATCCATGATGAAGCGATGTCCGTTCCAAGCTGGGGAGCATTCAATCAATCTGTCAGCACTGCGGATCCACCAGTAACGACCGCCGGGATGTTGCCAATCCTGCAGGCACCAGCAGATGACAATGACACCATGACCACCGTCATCAATCGATTCATGGCCATTTCTGAGTATGTCAGCCAGAAGTACACCATCATCACTGCTGATCAGCCTCTGTACGGCAGGGGTAAGGAACTAGTCTGGGCAAACTCGAAATTTGCCAACGTGGTCTTGCTCATGGGAGGCCTCCATATCTGCTTCAACTTTCTGAAAGCCATTGGTCAACACATGGAAAGTGTGGGACTTGATGACTTATGGACAGAGGCAGGTGTGTACGCGGCTAACACCACTGAGACAATGCTGGACGGCAAGGCCTACTACCGAGCTGTGAGAGGTCACCAGCTGACGTATGAGGCACTGTGGCGCATCAAGTGGCAGATGTTTGAGTCATGGCTGGCTGCAACTGGCAACGGAGATGAGAACGTCAAACAGCTTGCCCTCAATGTTGCTTCGCTTTTCAAAGACAGAGCTGACATAGATGAGATGCGCGATGCTGTTGACAACTTCTCAGACGTTTTGGCAGATGAGAAATTCCAGTCTCATGGAGGAATTCAATGACCAGCACTCTGAAAATCCCAACTTCATGCTGTGGTCATCCTACATGGAAATGGTAGAGATCCTACTGGCCTTCATCAGAGCTCAGAGAGATGGCATGTGGAGTCTCCACATAGAAGCCTTTGCTGCAATGCTGCCTTGGCTAACTATCTATGACCACACAAACTATGCACGTTGGGGGCCGGTCTACTTGGCTGATATGAGAGGTCTTGAGAAGTCAGCACCAGAAGTTCATGCAGAGTTCTGTAATGGGAACTTTGTCGTCAAGAGGACAGCGAAGCGCTTCAACCAAGTTCCAGCTGATCAGGCAACCGAATGGATAAATCGTACATGCAAGATGCACAATGGTATCATCGGCATCACAAAGAATGACCAAGCAAGAGACAGGTTCTGCATCACATGGTGAGAGTGGTCACGCATCTCTCAAGACACGAGATGCCTCTTCAATCTTCAAGATGATGATGAGGAAGCCACCTTCATTCGGGTTGACAGTCTGCCTTCTCGTACTAGGCGTGACGCTCATGATGTCATGAGGCTAGTTCAACAGTTGAAGCAGTTTGACGTCTTCAGAGTTCACGTGAGTGAAGCAGGAGATTCAGATGCCGCCACTAACATCCCACTTGTTTCACTGGCAACCAAAGACACTGCACCAACAGATGTTGTGAAGAACCTGCTGACAGCTCAGGATCGAGGAAAGCAGCATGTAATCGGCTTCATGAAGGAGAGACTGATTGAACAGATAGTAGGCTTCCATGAAACGATGAAGAAACATCGGTCGTAAACCTTCGCCGATGTATACAAAGCTACAGTTTCCACCAAGCAAAACATGCAGAAGACCATCAAAGCTGACAGAAAGCTACTACAGCGGCTCCTGAATGCCGCGACGGCAGGGCGCATGGTGGACATGGTCAACGTCTTGAAGCATGAACTGTCCCCAGTCCCATTTATTCTGGCGAAGGCAGGGGGAGAGAAGAATTCAACATCGAAGTCTGAGCTGATGAAGATCCTGATGGCTCAGCAGACCAAAATCTCAGATGTTCCAACCTCTGATCTGAAGAGCTGTGTGATGATAGATGGCCATGCATTCATCCAAGCTCTTGGCAAGCCTGGCGGCTGTCGGACATTCGGCGACTATGCTAAAGGGTTAGAGTGTGTCAATTTTAGGGAGCAAAGTGAAATCTTTAGATTTTCAAAGATTACTAGTGAATAAATGATGCATTTTTATGTGCTAAATCGAAATATGGCTTTAAAATCCAGATTTGACTACTCCTAGCTACTTATATTTGAAGTTGAAGTTTACGAAAAATCAGCAATTTTTGCAAGTATTTTTTTTATTGTATATAACATTTTACATACATTACATACAATTAAAGACATTTTGATTGTACTTCACTATTAAAACTTAGAAACATAGATAGGTTTCTTGAACGTTGCCAAGGATGCCATATATAACTACATTTTACATACATACAATTCAAGACATTTTGATTCTATTTCAATATTAAAACTTAGAAATATAGATAGGTTTCTTGAACTTAGCCAAGGATGCCATGTCTGCCTTGCTCTTGTTCCTGGACATGAGCTCCCTACTGGCCACCTGGCCACTGATGTACACCTCCCTCCTCTCTTGTGAGTAAATATGTTGTGCTGCTTCAGTTCTCATCCTCACACACCTCTCTACTGTCTGTGTGTGTGAGGGCCATGCCGGAACTTACATTGGTCTATCCAGAAACTCCTTGATTGCAGCAGTGGTGAGGGAGCAAGTCAGAGGAGGCTCAGTCACACCAGAGTTCCAGTCAATAAGCTCCGAGAGTTTGGCGGATCTGGGTTGATGCCAGGAGTCTTCCTGGGTCTGACACTGCAGTCTCCTACCTGTGTGTCCTCATCTCCTTCACTCTGATTTCCAGTATCCTCTTCACTGCCTCCTTCCTCTCCTCCTCCACCTCACTGCACAGCATGGCCTGGAGCACAGCCTCAGAGTGTGCATGCCGGGCCGATCTCTTCACTGTAGGCATCACTATTCCTATCACCTCCTTCTTCTGACTTCTGAGCAGCTCCAGTTGGTACAGTACATGTCTGGGATCCTCCACCAAGCTGTGATTTAACTTGATGTTGAACCAGTTTGGCATGTAGACTCCCACTATGAATTCCACAATTATCCTCAGATTCTTCAGGTTCCTACCCTTCAGCCCATGTTTGGAAATCCACAATCTGCAGAACCTTAGAGCCGTGGTGACCCACCTACTGTGACAGACTGGCCCAATCTCCAGGAGAGCTAGACTCTGAGGTACCTCTCCCGATCTGATGGCAGTGATGATTCTGTAGCCATATGATTGGTCTGTGCTGAGGTCCTTGACTACCTCCTGACTGAGATGGGGTAGAGGAGGAAAAACAGTGATCCTCGTGAAGTTTGGGTTGATCTCCAGCTCAGTGGCAGTGTCTAACAACTTCCCTAGGGACACAGACCACTTGTTGTTGCTCAATGTCTTGTCATCCAGTGCAGTCACCAGGTGTCTGAGACTCAGCTCCCCAGTGTGCAAGTCACAGACAATCCACACCAACTTCCTGCTAAGCTTGGCCTCTACGTAATGCATTACTCCTCCCTCCCAGCCAGTATTCACATTAGTACTATCAACTCCTATAGCCAAAAGGGTCTGGTCTGCTCCTCTCTCTCTTAGCCAGTTCACCAGATGATCAGCAATGACCTCAGCATGAGTTCTCTCATCTGCAGCTTCCTCTGGTACAAAATGCCGCAAATATTTCCCACCTGGTTCATTGTACACTGTATAGTGTTCTTCCTTAATGAGGCCATGAAACTGCGTCACTGCCCTCAGCTTCCATCATCACTTTGGTGTCATCTCTTTTCCCATGAAAGAAGATACAGGTGATGCCATTTTCCCTAATCTCTTCATCAAACTTCTTGACCAGCTCCTTAGTCAGTCTCTCCTGAGCCCCCCTCACCTTGTTGTGGTCAATCACCAGTGATGTGTCAAACTCTGTGATAAGACCAACATCAATCCAGGCAGCAGTGGCAATCTCTGCAGTCTCTCTCAGCCCAGTGTGATGTCTCAAGCTAGCCAGAGCTATGTTGGTGATATCTTCAGTGTTGTATTTCTTCTTCTTATCCACAGGCAAGGAAGAAGTTGTCGCAGCCTCTGGTATGAAGTCTTCGTCCTCCTCTCTCCTCCCTGCCTCCTCCAGTATATCTCCAGTCTCCTCCAACTCCATCTCCAGCAGTGACTCCTCCCTCAACTCCTCTTCTTTCTTGGCTGACTCCTCTGCCTTCCTCCTCCTCTTCTCCTCGGCCTTCCTTCTCTGCTCCTGTCTCTGCAGCACTGCTTCCTGTCTCCTGGTCTCAGGGTGATCAGCTAGACCCATCTGTGTGCACCCACACTTCCCGCCTTTTCGCTCTGACCTTTAATGAAGGCAAGCTCCTGCACTGGTATCTTCTACTCGCTCCTGCAGCTGCAGTCAATGTGAACCTCACTGTTGCAGACATGGTTGCACCCAAGCTCACTGCAGCTCCTGATCACACAGTGACAGGTCAGGATGTCCACCAATTTGTTCAGTTTCATCACGAACCTATCTTTGACCTCTAGCTTCACATTGCCAATGGACACCTTCACTGCCTCATCCCACAGTGCCTTCACTTTAGCCCTGATCCTGACCTCAGTGTTGATTACAGGTCCTGTGAAGAGAGCGTTGGCCTTTCTCCACTGAACCAGTAGCCCTGGAACAATGCCGTTGTTAATCAGGTCATTAACTGGTTAATTCCTCCTGTCTTCCTCACTCATCTCTCTCCTCAACAAACCATACCTCAGCAGATCTCTGGCTGTGGGCAGCTCAGCAGGGGGAAGTTCCCTCCCAGTCCCCACCAAATGACTTAGGTGACAACTTCATTTGCTTCGAATTCTGATTTCTTTCTGACTCATCCTGTGGACCTGTGAACAAAAGAAATGTCATTGAAATTTGGATAGGCCTACTGATTATGATTACATAAAATTAAGTTAATTGAAATTCTTAATATATTCTTATAAGCTCAGATAAAGGGTTGTGTTGTTATAGGTACAAGACTTAATTATTCAAAGTAATGACAATTTCATATATCTATCATAGCAAAATATACAGAAAGTTTGGGTCACACATAACATTTCGAGTAATTTGAATTACACAATATTTATATTACGAAGTAATCAAAATTGTCAAAAAAGGAGGGAAAACACACGCATTCACAATCAAAACTCCAGCATTTGTGACTATGTGAAACTTAGAAACCATACTGCACACCATAAATAACCAAAGTTGACCACACATATCAATGGCACATTCATATACGATGCTACAGTCATATTTAGGTTATATTTCAAACCTTTATGGTCAAATATAAGAAAGTAAATGGCTTTTTTAAACAACACTAAAGATATTTGTAAGTTTGCTAGATAATATGACATCATTTGAGCATTAGTAGTTTTTAAATTGTTGACTTTACTAAAACTGACTCACCCTACCGAAGTATCCTTCAAGGCCGTGACGAGTTATTTGAATGAACACACAACAAGAGTTGATGTCATCTTTGATCGGTACGTAGGGGAAGGATCGATGAAAGCAGTTACCAGGACAAAGCGTGCAAGCAAGAAGAAACCGATTCGGAAATTCATTGATGGCCCACAACTTCCACTGCCTGAAGTGTGGAAAAATTTCATAGTCCTGGATACAAACAAGGCTGACCTAGCCTTGTTTCTGTCTAACGTCATCACTGAGAAGGGCAGAAATCTTCAAGAAAGATGTCAGCTGGTGACAGGGGGTGGCTTCTTTGAAGCGAAGCCACTGAAGTACCGTCAACCAGGCGACATGACGTTCCACATAGCAACCATGAAGAGGCAGGCACCAGGCTGATCCTTCACTCATGTGATGCAGCGTCCCAGGGCTATGAACGAATACTGGTAGTGTGCAGAGATACCGATGTAATGGTGCTGCTGATTCACTTCGTTTGCACCAAGGTCGCTGAAGTGTGGATGCTGTGCGGAACGGCCAAGAACCGAAAATGCTACCCCGTGCACGATGTATTCAAGAGTTTGTCGCCCCCAGTCAGGGACAACCTGGTCAGCTTCCACGCTTTGACCGGGTGTGACACAGTTTCGTCCTTCAGTAGTCATGGAAAAAAGAAGTGTTGGAAGGTGTTCAGTGACCACCCTCTCCTGCTGCACGCCATTGGTCGAGATGGGGATATCGCAGATGTTGAGAAGTTTGTGTGTCATTTGTATGGCACCCCGGAACAACACACAGTTGATGACGCCAGAGTTCACCTTTTTGGGAAGGCCAAGAAGACTCTGGAAATGCTCCCACCGACAAAGGATGCCCTGGAGTTCCACACCAAGCGGGCAAACTATCAGGCCAAAATATGGCTCAAGGCTGACAAAAAGCACGATGTTGAAGATCCGGTGGACACTTCAGCCTGGAAGTTGGAAGATAGGAGCCTCCTACCAGTGTGGACAAGACTTTCTCCAATCCCTGAAGCCTGCCTGGAGCTTGTTGCTTGTGGTTGCAAGAAAAAGTGCAAGACAGCTAGATGCAACTGCTTAAGGAAAAGGATGAAGTGTACGACAGCTTGTGGTTGTGACGACAGTGGTTGCTGTAACCCAGCTGGACAGTAGATCTATGTCTCTCTTCCGGGTTGAAATCGAGAGAAGCTGGAATGTGCTGTAAGGAACTAATAACTCTGTTCTTAAGTAATTGCAATCCACACAATTGTGACTGTCAGTGCAGCATTTCGGTGCTGTTCAGAAACGTGAACTTGTAGATGTTACTAGTGTGTAAACTGTATAGTTATGGGGCTATATTTACTGCTTTGTGATTTAGTTGTGATAATTCTGTTACTGTGAGTACTTAATTCATGCCATCAAACTTATTAGGCACTAATCATGTTAAAATAAATTGTTTTGACAAAGAGACTTGCTCAATGTTTTTTTCGCCAATTAAAATAAAAAATCATAAATTTTTAGCACAATTTCGGTCGTGATTAACTTGAATTTGACCTTGAGTTGGTAATTCGGATGGAATAAGCGTGTCATAATACTTCTTTATCACTAAGTGTGGCAAAATGAAACATTTGGTCAAACCAATTGGCTCAGAATATTTTTTTTTAAATTAAAATTAGAAAATATAATTTTTTGCACAGTTTGACTTCGAAAATGACAGTAGTATGATGGCATTTGGTTAGAGGAATTTAGGGTGCTTTGAATCCTGCCCCTGGAAGCTTTCGCCTCAGTTATAAGGGGCCCCCCTTCCTTAAGTTCCTAACCCATTTATGGGGTCTCACCGTCCTTAATGAAGGGCATTTACCCCTTGCTGGGCCCCTTGCTGGGCCCCCTCCTCTTTGGGGAGATTTAAATTTTAACAATTAAAATGGATTCATCCTCGCCTTCCTTCACGAGGAAAAAGCCTCCTGTGGGGATCTTTTATGAGACAAACAAAAACAAACATACAAAAACAGACAAAAACAAGCAAACAAACGCTGGAACCGTTCGTACAGAAGATCCATTTCTGGAACACCAGCCTTCTACTGATATATATATATATATTAGTGATGGATCGAGTGGTCGGTTTTTCACAACCGCGGTTGCGGTTGTGTTTGCGGTTGTCGAATTTTTTCCAACCGCGGTTGCGGTTGCGGTTATCATATACTAGGAAAAATGCGTAATTATTAACTGGATTTAGCCACTATAGTGCGAGTTAGCCACACTTGGTACATAATATATACTAAATAGTATTTATTTAGTAAATACCTTATGTTGAACACAAGTTTTGCAATACACCGCTACCGCTATTTGTGTGTTGCAAAACTTGTGTTCAACATAAGGTATTTACTAAATAAATACTATTTAAATAAAGTATATTCTAAACTTATATAGCTATTATGAAAGAATAGGTCAAATTAATTAAAACCATATTTTGCACTAAGTGTGTTACCAGGATGAGGGACGAGGACCCATCGCACTGTTCATCCCACCTACCACTTTCCCAGCCTCCACCCATTGGAAAGTTATGGATTATTTTAGTTTGAAGAAAATTAAATAAAATAAATGTTACTTCATGGAGCTCACAGAGTAATAACTTAGAGCGCAGTTTAAACCAATTTTACTACGGCAGCCGTATGACGTCACGTTTAAGCACGCATAAGGAGACCCATCATTTTCTTTTTAAAAAAAGAAATATTTCTAATTAACCTAAAATTAAAATTAACTAAGCTTTTACAACCGCAACCGCACTTATGGAACGGCTGTTGCGGTTACGGTTGCGGTTGTGAATTTTTGTGCGGTTGTAGTGCGGTTGCGGTTGCGGTTGCGGTTATTCGATCCATCACTAATATATATATATATATATATATATATGCTGCAAACCCACAAGGAAAAAAGAAAAACGATTCCAAGGCCTTTCGTGTATTCAGAGCTACACCTCGTCAGGGAATGAAGACAGAAGGCAAGGTGCCCATAAATATATACAACGTAGCGGAAACCAAAGCAATTAGCACATACTTAACAAGAGTTAATGAGAGGCAGAAGGGATTTTAACAGGATATTGTCAATCTTATACATTCCCGCACTGATATTGAAATTGTTTTTAAAATGAATAAATGCACATTCTAGAATATTTCTTTCTATTATATCTCTGTTTTTAACAAGCGCTTTAGAACTATCCCACTTGATGCTATGATTACATCTATACATATGGTTAAACAAAGCATTGGAATTATTAGCTGTTCTACACGCATATTTATGCTGTTTCACCATAATATCTAACGTTTTACCCTAATATCTAACGTTTTACCCGTTTGGCCTATATAGACTGAGTTACATTGTGTACATCCAATCGAATACACACACCCAATAACATTTTCAGAGCTATTCTTTATTAGGCATGATTTAACAGTATTATTATACTTAAAGACTATATTGATGCCAATTGCTTTAAGTAAAGTCGGAAGATATTGAAAATTAACATGGTAAGGTAGGCTAAGGATATTTTTACGCTCAAATTCCTTTACAGTTACATTATTATAATACCTACTCTTGGCTTTCCTAAGACAGTTATCTAAAAATGAAATAGGATAACATAATTTAGTACCAATATTCATGATATTGCAGAACTCGGAATCTAAAAATTCAGGACTGACAACTCTCAATACTCTAAGAAACACAGCAGAGAAAATAGAGGATTTAATCGAGGGATGATGATCAGAATAAAAATGCACATAAGAGTTATTATTAGTAGGCTTGAGATAGACTTCAAATTTGAACTGATTAGAGCATCTCCAAATTTTTAGATCCAGAAAAGATAAGCTTCCATCATTTTCTTTTTCAACTGTGAACTTAATAGATGGGACTAAATTGTTGAGCCTACCAAGAAATAAGTCAACATCCAAATTATTAGACCAAAGGCATAAAATATCATCTATATACAGGGTGTACATAAAGTCAGGATCTATTTTTGTGAAGCACTTGGAAATTATATGGAATTCAATCATAAAATGATAAAGTGGTAACATTTATTAAATAATTAAGAGTAGGATTCGACGTGACGCCCATCAGTATCCCTGCACAGCTCAAATCGTTCCGCAGCATTTCTAAACACATTCTGGAGCATTTGCAGGGTTATGTTATCTGCAGCAGTTCGTATACGTGTACGTAAGTTTTCAAGATTCGTAATCTTCGTCTGATAGACGTGCGATTTGATAAAGCCCCATGCAAAGAAATCTAAAGGGGTTAAATCTGGTGATCTCGCTGGCCAAGGTCTGTTGCTTCCGCGTCCGATCCAGCGATTTCGAAAACGTCCATTTAGATAATCCTGAACAATTTTGGCATAGTGACAAGGAGCACCATCATGTTGATAGAGGACGGTACTAACAATCCTATCCCCAATCAGCTGAGGTTCAAGGAATTGCTGCAACATGTCCAGATAAATAAGCCCCGTAACTGTAACTTCAGCAAAGAAAAAAGGACCATAAACCTTAGATTTTGTTAAACCCATCCAGACATTAACTTTAGGTGAGTCTCTTTCCCAATTTTGGACGAAATCATTCGGTCTTTCATCTGCCCAAATTCGACAGTTATGGCGATTTACTTTTCCACACGTATGGAAAGTGGCTTCATCACTAAAGAGAATGTTGTCCATTAAATTATCACTCCAGATTTGTTCTACGAGATCAGCACACACAGCACTTCGTCGAGGGAAATCTTCCTCATGTAAATCATGCAAAACCTGCAAATGATAGCTTTTCTTCTGCAAATTAACTTTCAGAATTTTGTGCACAGATGACGTCGGGAGGCCGAGTCTGTGAGATGCAGCACGAACGGACGTACGTGGCTCCTCAGTGATAATTCCGCGTACTGCATTCACGGTAAGATCTGACATACACGGTCGTCCTGATCTTGCTTCATCATTTACAGATCCCGTTCGTTTAAATTTGTTCACCAATTTTCGTATTGTCTTGTCTATTGACCCCGGCTTATGAAATCTCCTTCTAAACTTCTCTCTGATGTCATTGTATTTCTTTCCCTCGATTCGCCAAATTACTATTGCCACACGCTCTTCTGTATTCATTCTAAGGGCTTCTGAAAAGAAAAATAGAAAAAAATAATTATTTCACAAAAATAGATCCTGACTTTATCTACACCCTGTACCTATACCAAACCAGGTTAAAATTAACAATCGAAGGCAAAAATTCTACTTTCAAAAAATTCCATGTATAAATTAGCTAGTACAGGTGAAAGGGGATTTCCCATCGCCAATCCAAACGACATAGCATAAAACTTATTTTCAAACTGAAATTTACAATTTTTGACACAAAGCCTAATTAACTCAATAAGAGTGTTGTGTTGAACAGGGAAAGAATATTTAGAGATCTTATCTGAGTTCTGCAATATCATGAATTTTGGTACTAAATTATGTTATCCTATTTCATTTTTAGATAACTGTCTTAGGAAAGCCAAGAGTAGGTATTATAATAATGTAACTGTAAAGGAATTTGAGCGTAAAAATATCCTTAGCCTACCTTACCATGTTAATTTTCAATATCTCCCGACTTTACTTAAAGCAATTGGCATCAATGTAGTCTTTAAGTATAATAATACGGTTAAATCATGCCTAATAAAGAATAGTCCTGAAAATGTTATTGGATGTGTGTATTCGATTGGATGTACAGAATGTAACTCAGTATATATAGGCCAAACGGGTAAAACGTTAGATATTAGGGTAAAACAGCATAAATATGCGTGTAGAACAGCTAATAATTCCAATGCTTTGTTTAACCATATGTATAGATGTAATCATAGCATCATGTGGGATAGTTCTAAAGCGCTTGTTAAAAACAGAGATATAACAGAAAGAAATATTCTAGAATGTGCATTTATTCATTTTAAAAACAATTTCAATATCAGTGCGGGAATGTATAAGATTGACAATATCCTGTTAAAATCCCTTCTGCCTCTCATTAACTCCTGTTAAGTATGTGTTAATTGCTTTGATTTCCGCTACGTTGTATATATTTATGGGCACCTTGCCTTCCGTCTTCTTTACCTGACGAGGTGTAGCTCTGAATACAGGAAAGGCCTTGGAATCGTTTTTCTTTTTTCCTTGTGGGTATGCAACATTCATTCATTTCACGTGTTTAATTGTGAAATTCTCCCATGTGTGTATATATATATATATATATACTAGTAAATATAACAAACGTATATATTTCGTAAATAAGAACTGTAGTGTAAAACAAAATATCAAAGATTTCTTTAAAGCCGTCCATGATTTCATCTTCTCGGCTTATTTTATTAATAACGATATCATACAAAACAAAATTAAAATAAATACAATCAATTCATAAACAAATTTTGCCTTGTTCTAATATTTAATATTACGAAATAGATCCAGAAACTATTAAATAAATTAATTTTAACTTCATTTATCTAATTTAATGGGAGACTAACATATTTCAATCCATTCGTATAGTAACGTGATAACAGTCATTATGAACAACAAATATTATCATATATATATATATGTATATCAACTCTTTTCAAAAGACTAGGATGAACGGGAATACATGCAATTTATATTTCGTAAATTCAAATATCGATATCTTCCTTCATAGACGTATATTTCACCCATGTAGTTTTTAGTTATTTACATCGCCTCACGTTTCTCAAAAATAGTAAAGAAGTTTTTATGACTACGCCACTTAAATGATAACTTATAAACTAGTTGAGTTTGGTATTAAAAGGTCCCACTCAACTGATCTCTGTATCTATATACAATCTAATGCAAAGAATTAAAAAATCAACCACCCCGATTAACCAAGCTATTAGCAATCCTACCGTTCGTCTTCTAAGCTATGGAGATTTGTGATATGAAACGGCTGGTTGTAGATTCACACAACTGCGAGGTTACTCTATTATTTCTCATTATTTTTATATATTTCTATCCTTAGTATGTGATTTGTCATTTTATTATTAATATTTGTCATGGATAATGGTATGCCAATAAACTTATCCATCTTCATTTTTCACACAAAACAGTGAAATAAATAAGCAAGTATGCCTGAAATTTCCATCTGGTACCATATAGCTAAAGAAAATGACGCGATTTTTTTCGGTGGTAACTCTGTTATTTGTATGATTCTTTCCGAATTATTAGCCCAATCTGTAAAATACTTGGTGAAGGGACTAAAAACTTCAATACAACTACATTTCGCATCGTCGGTAAAGATTAAGGTAATTATGTATAAAGAGTAACTCAGTCATTTTACACACTAAAATACATTTTTCTAGTAGTATTTGATGTGATTTGTTCAAATCTGACCTCCATTTCCCTCGGAAATGAGATCCAACAAAGTTATAGTACTTTGAAGTTTGGCTCATTTTCAAGGGAAATGGAGGTCAAAATCTAAGCAAAACACATCAAATATTACTAGGAAAATGTATTTTGGTATTAATTAACCTAACCTTTCCTTACCTTACCTAACCTAACCTAACCTAACCTAACCTGACCTAGAGTATCAATTTTCGAATACGCGTTGCACTTAAATCTATGGCGAGATTCTACTAACAAGCACTCGTTTCCGCACAATTCGCACTTACGGGTCGATGGTAAAATATTGTGTTTTGTAAATATTTCTATTGCTCGGGAGTCATTAGAATGCACTTCGTATATTAAATCCTCAAAATAATATTCGCACCCTTCACATGTCATCGCGACCAACATCTATGAAAAACTAACAGAAGTGGAACTAGTAACTTAAAAAGCCTAGCTCATATATCATGTTCTCATGACGTCACCAATCAAATATTGGAAGGGCGGGGGAAAAATGCCACAAAAATGTCATAATATTCAAATCTACATAATTTGGTAAGGACGCATCTGCGAGCATAGTGACTTATATGAAAATGATAAGAAAATTATGCTTTAATATTTTATAATTATATTTGCTTTTGATATTCTGAGTACGATGAAACTCATATTATCCAAGATTAATTTATTTAACCTCGTATTAGGTATGCAATTATCAACTCTTACCTCGAAGCAAAGAAACGTACAAGTTATAAATCCAGTCGACCACTCTGACTGCATTTTCTGTTGTCAGCTGCTGTACAAACGGCAATAAAAAGACTTCTTTACAATCACCATATATGTACATAATAATGGCATGTTATATATATATATATATATATATATAAGCATAACAATATTAAAACCTCATCAATAAATATATTCTCTTTTTAACTCAACTTAAAGAATCTGCAAGTTTTTATAATCTATTTATTGTTTAAAATCAATTTGTTAAAGACCAATAAATACCGCATAAAGATTCAGCTAAGCCATAATAGAAAATTAAATCAAGTGGGCCTGAAATCGATCCTTCAACCTCTTAACCCTGATCAAACAATCTTCTAAGAGAATTTGAGCAACAACGAAAGACGACTTCTCTCTTTGGGCCTATATTTTAAGTTACCAAACCTTAAGATAAATTATTTTAAACACTTTTTATCATTTGAAAAAAAAAATATATATATATATATATTAAGCATAACAATATTAAAACCTCATCAATAAATATATTCTCTTTTTAACTCAACTTAAAGAATCTGCAAGTTTTTATAATCTATTTATTGTTTAAAATCAATTTGTTAAAGACCAATAAATACCGCATAAAGATTCAGCTAAGCCATAATAGAAAATTAAATCAAGTGGGCCTGAAATCGATCCTTCAACCTCTTAACCCTGATCAAACAATCTTCTAAGAGAATTTGAGCAACAACGAAAGACGACTTCTCTCTTTGGGCCTATATTTTAAGTTACCAAACCTTAAGATAAATTATTTTAAACACTTTTTATCATTTGAAAAAAAATTTCATAGTTTAAAACGAATCCTAATAGCTGACGATACCGAATTTTCCCATTAGACCTAGCCTTTCTGCCTACATCACCCATAAACACTTTTATAAATTTAAAACTCATAAAGTTTTTCCCCCTAATCATTGTAAAATATCGCTTCCCTAAAAGAATCATCCGTAAAATACACATACTCCATCATAATTTCACGTCCTGACAAAAGCAAAGATACCATTCTTCTTAACAAATCAGATGATGATAATAAGTTGAATAAAGCCCTCAACAACTCCGCCAAATTCCATAAGATTAATGACAAGCCTTTAGCACTTTCCCTAAACTTGAATATAAAATCAACCGTTTTCTCAAAATTTATATGATCAAATTAAAATTTTGGAGGATGATTACGACCAAATACACTCTATCGTCACCTCCCCAGACACTCTTTATGGTCTCCCTAAAATACACATACCAGATTTACTCATTAGGCCTATCCTTTTTTTTTGCCTACATTACCCATAATTTCCACATAATAAAATTCCTAATTCCCCCAACTCCACCCTAAACCCTAATGCAGAATGAATATTCCATCCCCATTTCCTCCAAATTCGTCAAAGAAATACTGACGTTGAACAATTCAAACAATCTCCTAATGCACAACTTTGACAGAGTATTCCTCTACAACAACATACCAATTAGAGAAGCCATCGACATCTCCACCAACAATTTATTTTCCA
The DNA here is from genome assembly GCA_023014485.1 of Bathynomus jamesi. NCBI lineage: Eukaryota > Metazoa > Arthropoda > Malacostraca > Isopoda > Cirolanidae > Bathynomus > Bathynomus jamesi. The sequence continues at coordinate 218,417 of JAJOZX010006170.1, forward strand.
TAATCAGAACACAGACCTCAACCTAACGAAACAAGAATTTACCAAACTGGTAACAACTTTGACAGAGTATTCCTCTACAACAACATACCAATTAGAGAAGCCATCGACATCTCCACCAACAATTTATTTTCCATAATCAGAACACAGACCTCAACCTAACGAAACAAGAATTTACCAAACTGGTAACCCTTGACACTTCAGACACCTACTTCTTTTCAACTTTACCAACAAACCTATTCACGAGCCAGGGGATCCCCCTAAGAGCCACACCAGCTAACATCTTTCTTTGTTATCACGAAAATAATGGCTACTCCATTACCCCACCCATTACAAACACACCTATATAAAAGATATGTCGATGACACTTTTCTATTCTTTCGCACTGCTAATCACAACCCCCTTTTTATTAACTATCTCAATTCCCAGCATCAAATCATCAAATTCACTAAAGAAAACGAACTTAACAGCACCTTACTCTTTTTAGATATAACAATAACAAAACAAAATAATAAATTCAGCACATCCATATATCGAAAACCTACATATACAGACATAGATAAAAACTACTTGGCCACGCCCCCATACTATATAAAATTAACAGTATTAAAATCTTATTCCATCGTACTTATCAACTTTGTTCCTCCTACTTATCCTTCCACAACAAAATAGAATTCGTTCTCAGTTTCTTTATTAATTATTCTTTCCCAAAACATTTACTACATTCTCCAAATAGAAATTTTCTCAACAACAAGTCTCCACTGTTAAAAAAGATATACGTTACTTTACTTCTCCCTACTACGACTATATTAGATACAAAATACAATCAGAACTTCGCCACCTACTCAACCCAATTTACCTCAATTCAGTCATCAATTTGTATTCACCAATAATAATAATACCATCAACTAGTATCTCAACCATAAATAAAAAAAACCAGCTCCTTGTCTCATCAATACTGTTTCATTTGTACTCACTGCAATACGAGCTATAATGGCGGCACCATTCGCCAACATCAAACAAGAGCGGACGAACATCGTGTCATTTCTACCCAATGAAGTCATCAATAAGAGATCACTGACACCTCCACATTCACCCACTGCTCCCTACCAATTTCAAAATTATCAATTCAGCATACCAATCAAACGACCTCAGCACCCTCGAATCCCTATACTTGCTTAGTACAAAACCCAGGGGTTAATAACACACTGGATTGATGCACCATTAAACATAATCAATCACTCAATCAGTACAAAGCCTCCTCTCGACGACTATAGTTCTTACTTCTATACATTTTATATAATTTTAACTTTAAATTATTATCGTAGGACTGCACAAATATTTTGGTATAAAATCTCTTACTATATTTGTACACTTTTTATTTTTTACTTCTTAGCAATGATGATGGAAATCGAATTTCCGAAACGTACCTAACTAATAAACATGTACCACCTTCTAATCATCCTACTCCTTACTATATATATATTTTTTTTTTTATATATATGTGTAGAGGAACAGACAACTACAGACAGAAAACAGACAAAGAACAGCCATAGGAATTCTTTTCACCGCCATTTCTCAAACATTCTTTGAAGACACACGTGGTGTCAAGAAATAAACTCAAAGACACGCGGTTTCAAGCAATAAAAGAAAAACAATGACGCTAGCCTCGAACCTCGGAATTCGAAAGTTCCTAAGGTTATATAAGGCGCAGTTTACTGACATTCATTCTCACTTCTTTCGTGCGTCCACTCGTAAGTCAACTCTACATGCAGTCTCCCTTCTCCAACTTTAGCCGGCACCAGACCAAGGCTCACTTCAACTTATTCCATTCAAGAAACGAAGCATCACTCGAAGTGAACTACCAATCCTTCCACCAACAAACCACGCAACCGCAGTAGGCGTTTTCGTTGGTCTCTTCATAACACCTCAACCGATTACTAATCATTCTCGAGAGCACCGGCAAAGTTCAACGCTACGAGAAAACATCCTCAAGGAGGATACAGTACGTGAACCTTCTACGAAGCTACAAGCCCAGATCGGCATTTCGGGCCTACAGTCTACAAGTCAACCTGCAAGTATCTATTCCATCCAGGTATTCAGTATCGGTAAGCCTACCCCTTTTTTTACCTCTTCTTAAACAATAACGCAAAGCCTACATCAGTGTGCCGCAGAAGCGTAGGCTATAATCGCAAAGTGTTTTACAAATCGTTCGAACTGACTCTCGTTAAAAACACAGTAGGCCTATTTCATAGTTCATCTATTCATAACCTTTAGCCTACATAATCAGTGTGTTACGTATTCTATTCAGTGTACCAAAACGTACGTGCTTAATTTCTATTATCACTAGGCTTCATATTTTATGTTGTGTTCCATTTTGCATGCCATTAGCCTAACATAAATGAATGCATAACTAGATCATTAAGCTCTTAACCATTTCTCTTATTGGCTAAGCTCCATGTCATCTTAGCATAATACAAAGGCTGTTAAATAACACTGGGTAACAAAATTTGAAAAATTTTCTGTTTATTGTGATTTTTCTGTCGTTTCTTAATGATTTCGGGGAGCTGATTCCAAAAATGATATTGGGTTTGCTCTATCACCAACAGTTTCAAAAATATAGGTTAACACACTTTTCATATGGCAAAGTATATAAAGAAGGCTAACATAAATATTTTCTGAAAATAAAAACACTATTGGAAATTAATGTTTATTGAGCAAAAATTGTTTGACAAACCCAAAATGGTGCAAAGGATATAATATATATCATGAGGAGAACCGATAAGAGAATAACAAACCTCTTTATGCAGTGTGCGTTCCTTAACCCTAGAAAGCATAAGGTAAAAAAATCCTTCAAATGCTTGAGGTGAGTCTCTCAGGCTCATTGCACAAATTCAAAAACTTAAGTTGTTAAATATGTATATGACGCGTTCGGTGGAGAAGGGGGCGAACGCCACAAAATTCGAAAAATGAGTTTTTTGTCGTATAATTATCCTTTAAAACCTTTGCTTTACCTATGCAAAAAATTAGATGTTAGTCTGCACTCTTTCACGGTAAAATTTAGGTTTTAATGTATCTCAGAGAAATTCACTCCGCATCATTGCTTCACATTGAACACATCTATCTACTTTCTGGAAACTCGACAATGTCCTGTGATGCTCAATTTGGCTAAATTGAACAAAATATAAAAAATAATTACAGCAATATTATTTACACCAAAAAAGATTATGTTACGACTACAGCCGTTTCGCAGCGCTTCCTAGTTGTAGAAATGAAACAGGCTGATTTTCTCGAATTTGACGTCCTAAAAACGTGCATTGTCATTAGGAAATCAACAACTACTAAATTTACAGATGCAAGAAAGTTAATATTTGACTTTCAACACAAAGAAGGCTACGTAATATCTACTGCATACCGCACAACCCCAGATAATAGCCATCCCGTCAGACCGCAGAAAGGGAAAAAATCCTACAGTGTCAGTTTATTCAATCTAGCCCAGCAGACACTGCAACCAAAGTATTCCCAATTGCTGCCAATAACTAAGGAAAAAATAAAAGATCTCAAAGAATTATCAGACCTAATGCCTGCAACTGCAGTGAACTATTATACAAGATTGTTAAAGGAACTGGAAGAAACCGAAACAGTTGAAGCAGGTAATACAACATTCGACGAAGAGGACCAAATAATGGATTACACCAGTTAACATCAGAAGCTATCAATAAATAATATTGTAAAATTTCTTGGCGTTTTATTATATCGACATATTACACAACAATATTTTACTCAAATATGTGTTCAAGTTCATACAACATTTCAATAAACCGGAAAAATACAAAGGTTTAAAGTTTACAAACTTTAACTGCATTTTGTGGCATAATTCGAAAATGTTGCGTTCGCCCCTTCTCCACCGAACGCGTCATATATGCTTGGCGTGATAGAAAAACATTATAGTTTAACACTTTTTATTCAATGCTTAACTCGTACAGAACTATAAAACGTAAATATAACCATTTATACATGAACTAGAAACGTAAAATAAAAAGAAATAACTTTTTTCTACTATTAATCAAATTAAATATTACTTTTATATGAAAGTTTATTAATTATATATATATATATTATATATATATATATATATATATATATGTATATATATACAGGGCGTCCCAAAAAAATGTATACACACTTTAAATAATTATAAAGGCAGTGTTTATTAAAATACATTTCATTTTCAAAATGTAGTAGAATCTACAGACATTATTTAATTGTTTTGTCAACGCCTGTTTTCAAACTGACGTCCGTTCTGGTCCAGGCACTGCTGATAACGCGAAGCAATGGAATCGCAAACATCACGAAACATTTCGTTTGGTATTTGTGTGCATTCTCGTTCAATGGCTGCTCTCAATTCAGCGACTGTTGCAGGTTTTATAGCGTAGACTTTGTCTTTTAAGTATCCCCATAAAAAAAAGTCTAGTGGTGTGAGGTCTGGTGAAAGCGGAGGGTATTCTACGAAACCCCTTCGTCCAATCCACATCCACATCGTGCCAAGTACCACTCGCAATACTCCACTCTTCGGTCCGGATCATCTTCATTAATAGCATGGACTAATCTTGGAATGTAACTTTTCCATTGACAGCGCTTCAAAATGCGTTGGACAGACGATTCTGAAATTCCTACCTCACGACTCGCTTGCCGCACAGATTTTCTTGGACTTTGGTGATACGTTTCCAGTACTCTTTCTTGCTTTGTGGGGCTTGTCGATGTCCGTGGTCTTCCGGAACGCTTCTTGTGGACATTCTGAACAGTTCCATCGGCTTCAAACTTATCTCTAATTCGAGTGATGGTAAGTCGCGTTGGTGGATCTGTTTGAAACTCCCTCCTAAACTGTCTTTGCACTTCAACTGCGTTTTCACACTTCCAGTAGCATTTTAGAATGAATTTCCTTTGTTCAAAGCTTAGTCTGACTGCCATTATTAATTCTAATGGGTTTAACTTGGAAAGAAAGAAACATCAATTGAGCTATCAGCTGTTAAAGTGTGTATACATTTTTTTGGGACGCCCTGTATATATATATATATATGAATTATTTATTTCAAAGGATGCATATTCCTTTTTCTTACAAAACTACTTTTACTTGTCGCATTCTATGCATTTTCTTTTGCATACAGAATGTTCAGAACGTACGTTTTTGTTGCATAAATCGCATGCTTGCTTTTGTATTCTCCTTTTTTTGGACTCACATAAATAACATCTCTTCCTCTTAGCTCCAGTAGATGAACTTGTTGATGGTTGATGGTGAATCCTATATAACCTAAAGTTTTGTCCATTGTGTTCTGTACATTACGTTGAAGTCCCATTCGGGACCTTTTACTTATCTGTGGTTGAATGAGGCTTTCTGATAATTCGATAAGAAATGTCCGTCTTCGTGTTTTTTCTGCACTTTTATGCCATAGAGGATTTTTGTTTGTCCAAACAACAAATGCTGCCACAGCAGAGACATCCAATAAATTCATGAAAAATGCGGCCGGCCATCTGTTTGTTTTTCGTTTGCATGAATATGTATGAAGAAGCTGGTCAAGACAGTCTACTCCACCCTTCGTAGCATTATAGTACAATATAATTTCAGACTTGTTCGCTTCCTCTACCACAATATGATCTGAATGGTGCATACTAGATAGTAATATAACAGATTTTTTAGGTTTTGACACATATGACACGAGAGTAAAATTATTACTTAACCCAAATATTGAAGATTCAGATCGTTTGTCTTTCTTGGGCTGAAATTCTGCAGGAACAAATCTCTTATTCTTACGAACGGTTCCAACGATAGTCATACCGTGCCTTAGTAGGTGTTTTGCTAAGCCTAAGTCTGTGAAAAAATTATCACAGGTAACATTTCTGTTTGTGTGATAGTAAGGCTCACATAAGTTACTGACAACTGATGTCCCTAATCCTGATGCTTTTGTTTTTCCATCTTTACCTAGATATGGTATACCTTTGAGCGGATAAAAGGTTTTTGAATCACATACCCACCAGATCTTCAATCCATATTTATCAGGCTTCGAAGTCATGTACTGACGGAAGCTGCATCTACCACGAAACGGAAGTAACTGCTCATCCACTGTTACATTTGCTCCTGGAAGATAGCTTTTGGTCAAATTATTGTTGACTTTTTCCCATATATCCCTTATTGGGGCTAAGTTCTCTTTTTCTCGGCGATGTGATCTGGTAGATTTGTCATCAAATCGTATTTTTGCCATTATTTCCTTGAATCGATCTTGGCCCATAGTAGCTCTAAAAATAGGTGCTCCGTACTTTTTATCCCAAAGAGCACTTATATTTAGGTAGTTTGATTTCAAGTGTCCAGCTGTGAGTAAGAGCCCATTAAAAGTTTTTATTTCGATGTCATCACACGAACACCAAATTTTAGATTTTCCTTTCGCTTCATTAAACGCGCTTCCCTTCATCATTGGTGTACTTCACTATAGCAGAAATAATGTCAGGAGAAATAAATAGTTCGAAAGAATCTTCGCAACACTTTATTGTTTTATTCGGACTAAGTATTACCTTATTAGTGGGTGATTTTATTACATTGTGGGATCTAGTTTTGGATGGTGGTGGAGGAATTTTACTCCATTCATCACCATCCTTGCTGAAATATTTTCCACACGAGACACTTTGGATTTCTTCATTTTCACTTTCGCTCTCCGTAACTGCATTATCACAGTCACTTGCCACACTTACATTGTCAATTTCACTTTCATTATCACTTGGCTTGTATTCACTTTCATCAGAATCACTTGGCATATTGTCTTCATTTCATTTAGCAAGCATAATTCAATATCTTTGTCAGATATTCGTGGCATTGTTATTTCTACAGTACATTTGACACGACAAGTAACCGACCAGTTCAATATCTTATCAATGACTAACCGACCATGTGTGTCCCAATTCTGTAAAAAAAAAGAATAATAAAACATAACCAATCAGAGCTCATCTAACAAATGGCGTGATTTAAGACACGCCCAATAGCAGATATATACTCCCTGGGCATTGAAAAGAATGGAAATATAAGCTAAAATGAATATGAGTAACAGACTCACGTTACGCTTTTATGCAAATACTTTCTTTGTTTATTTTTATCACTAAAATTATTATATATAGAAAACACTATTGTTAGTAAACATACTTAACTGTAAGTAAGGAAGGAATACTAAAGCGCTTAGCTAAAATTAAAAGTAATGAGTCACGATTTTTTTAACAAAACATCATAAATGAGCCTATCAGGCTCACCTTACGCTTTCTAGGGTTAAAAATGCACTGAAGGACGCGACTTCCGCGAATGAACATTCTTATCCTTTCTGATCAGCGACCATACATAGTCTCCCATCATGGAAGCATCCCAATGGCCCTGGTACCTTTTCTCCATCTTTTGAACATCTTGATGGAATCTTTCGCCATGTTCTTCACTCACATCGCCCAGGTTATCACGAAAAAAGTCTAGATGTGAATGCAGATAGTGTAATTTTAAAGACATACGGCACCCCGTTTTGCCATAGCACTTAATCAAGTTTGACACTAACTCCTTATAGTTTGGTGCTTTATGGTTGCCTAAAAACCCACGAACCACATCACGGAAAGCACACCAAGCCTCTTTTTCGATCGGAGTCATCTTGGCTTCAAGGTTCTTTGAATTCAACAGCGCCTTGACATGTGGTCCTACAAAGATGCTAGCCTTGACTTTGGCCTCAGAGAGTTTAGGGAACATGACCCGAATCTGTTGGAAAACTTCCCCTCCAAAATGTAACGCAGTTACAAACTGCTTAATTAGACCCAACTTAATATGGAGAGGTGGTAGCAGAACTATGTCAGGCTTCACAAGAGGTTCCCTGAGTTCATTGTACTTTCCTGGTTGCAGTCCTTCACGTGGAGGCCACTGCACTGTTTTATAGTGCTCAGTTGAAGCCCTGCTATCCCACAGGCAAAGAAAACATGAATATTTAGTAAACCCTCCTTGTAAACCTAACAGGAAACCAATCATTTTGAAATCACCACACACGTCCCAGTTATATTGTTCATACCTGATTTGAGTGAGCAGTTGTTTGACATTTTCATAGTCCTCTTTCATTCGAACAGAATGTGCAACTGGTATAGATGGATATTTGTTCCCATTGTGGAGTAGAACAGCTTTTAAACTCCGAGTTGAACTGTCAATAAACAGGCGCCACTCTGAGGGTATATGTGTTAACCCAATAGCTGTGAATAGACCATTAACCTCGCTGCAATAACAGAGCCATTGACATCGTAGAACCTTGCAAACTCTTCATGCCGCTTTCGGTATACAGTGCTCTTGCAGTCTTCTCCAAGCAAATTCCACTCTTTGAGTCTGGAGATCAGAAGCTCGGACCTTGATTTCGTCAGACCCAAATCTCTAATTAAGTCGTCCAATTCCCTCTCATTTGGAAAGTGAGGGTTTGTACTGAAAGTTACTGTATATTCTTCATCATGACTGTCCTCACCAGTCGACATCTCAGATGAGCTAGCTGCATCTTCATTTTCCACCTGCAAAGCAAAGAAACAAAATATAGGCATAGCTGTATATGTAGAAGAGCATCAGCACTAAGAAAAATGGACACATAATGACCCACAGAAGGTAAAGTAATGGATAGATACCTGTTCTGGTGGACGTGGTATTGGAAGACCTTCGCCATGTGATACAGGAGCTATGGACAACGCTATGCTTGGATACTGAAGAGTCTGCCTTCCTTTAACTTTCCTGTACTTAGAAACATCTACCATGCAGTAGTAGCAATCGTCGTGGTGGCTCTTTGGTTCTCTCCATAATCTGGGTACCGCAAAGGGCATTGCCTTGCGTATTCCCCGCAGCCACCCTTCACGTGTGGAGCGGCAGCTTCCACAGATCACATGGGGTGCCCAGGGCTTATCTTGGTCATCCATAGGCATACCAAAATAGAGCCGATACGCGATCCAGAACTTGGTGCCTTTCACAATCTTGTGCGATACTTGCTTGGGGCCTATGTAATACCCACATACGTAGCAGAATATATCCAGCAAGTGTTTACAAGCTCTAGTTACCATTCTTTTTACCAAACTGTACTACATTAATCATAACCTGCAGATATAGAGATAAGAGTTATTAAATCTGCAACAGATTACAGATTCCAGAAAAAAGATGTATTCACAACACTGAAATAATGTTCGCAATAAAAAAGAATCGATAACACTCAAATCGTCAGCACAGAGAAGCACGGAAACACAGTACCTCAGTGCTGGTAACCATCAGACAAACAACCTGCTTTCTTTGTGTGCTCACACTTACTGACTTCTCAGACTCTGCGCTCTTCTTTATATAGCACAGTGGAAGTTTCGGGCAATTTCTAGAGCAAGAAACTGTCAACGAACATCCGGATTGTTCTCAACAATTCCTGATTATTCTGATATTGCTGCGCCCATAATAACATTATACTGGTAAAACATGAAAAATGGATTATCTCTGAAACCATTGATGATACACACAAACCAAGGCCAGATTTGGACTCAGTGCCCACAAATGCATATAAAAACAAAAATTCTATATAAACAGAATCAGTGTTACACAGTGTAATTGTTATTCACTATAATTATTGTCAATCATTTGTTATTCACTGTGAACAAATAACTGATTTATTTTCTTAATTAAATACAAACCAATAAGGTGCTTTTTATAACCTTAACAATATTTGCTTGGGTGTAATCCAAGCTGGTGACCACGAAGCAATTCGTATCACTCAGAAATATTATAGTAGTCCTACTCCATTAGCCACTGTCAACCGGTGATACTGTAGGACATCATAAATTGTTAACCCAACCTGCCATTATAATAATCAATTTGCATCAATTAATCACTAGCATTAAAATAATCATTATCACCCCTCAAACGGCTAACAATAGGCCCACTATATATATATAATATATATATACACATTTAACTGCAATGACCACGCAGTATATTAATGTATAGAAACGACGTAAGTATAGAGGAGCGTTCTGCACACGAGGAAGAGAAATAACGAACAAATGAAAAATGAGGTGAACCGCCCGGGAATCGAACCCAGGATCTTCCGATTGCCGGTCAGATGCGCTATCCATTACACCACGGGCCTCGATCAGTCATAAGTCGGAATTCTCCTATATAGGGCAGAAACCAATGCCCTGAGAGGGCACCCTCGCAAATCGTGAATATGTACATTTAACTGCAATGACCACGCAGTATATTAATGTATAGAAACGACGTAAGTATAGAGGAGCGTTCTGCACACAAGGAAGAGAAATAACGAACAAATGAAAAATGAGGTGAACCGCCCGGGAATCGAACCCAGGATCTTCCGATTGCCGGTCAGATGCGCTATCCATTACGTCGTTTCTATACATTAATATACTGCGTGGTCATTGCAGTTAAATGTACATATTCACGATTTGCGAGGGTGCCCTCTCAGGGCATTGGTTTCTGCCCTATGTAGGAGAATTCCGACTTATGACTGATCGAGGCCCGTGGTGTAATGGATAGCGCATCTGATCGGCAATCGGAAGATCCTGGGTTCGATTCCCGGGCGGTTCACCTCAGTTTTCATTTGTTCGTTATTTCTCTTCCTCGTGTGCAGAACGCTCCTCTATACTTACGTCGTTTCTATACATATATATATTAGGGTGTGACCATTGCCCTCCAAAAATCAAAAAATGGTTCTACAATGCTGTTCAAAGTTTTAGTGTTGTGTATTTATCTAGGAAACACCCCTGTAAATTTTCTTGGAGATCGGTGCATGTTTGAGCTAGCACCGTCGTACCAGCAAGTATTGCTATTTCAGCTTATGAACTTCATAAATAAGTGTGAAAATAGCACATTTTATCAGATTTTCATTTCCGGGTCTGGAACGCTGACCCACAAATTTTCCACGTATTATTTTATGGCATTTAATTTTAATGATGCTCTTTTCTTTTCCCTTGACAGTGATTTGATGTTGTGAATAGAGAATTTAATCATGGATACACGGCACGATGATGAGTATGTCAGAATGTTATTGGGCACCGTACCCCGAGAAGAAGAAAAGGAAATAAAGGGCTGCAAACTGCCAACTAATAGGCAGGTCTTACTATGTCTGTTAGCAAACCTTCGGGATATGCATTGGGACCAGGCTTTATCTGCCACCATTGACAATGTGCTTTTGCATTACCAGAAGGCGAATGTCCCGACCATTACAGGCAGGAACAATATTGGCCAAGTGATTAAAACTTACTATGACAAAGACTACATGATGCTTATGAAAAAGGATGAGGATAGAAGACAGCTGATGATCCTGGAATTATGAAGTTTAAATCAGAATTGACCTGACGATGAAATTTTATAAGAACAGTGTTGAAAGACATGGCGGCTGCGAAAAAGGGGAAAACTCAGGCCGAACAGGATGCCATCGATACTGACATACTATATGAAAAGCATGCTAAGTGACAGAGCTACCTACTCTGGGGTAAACAAAGTACTCACAGAAAAGGTTCAGAAGCGACAGAAAGGCAGATGCGAGAAGAGAAGCGACAAGAGAGAGAGCAATGTGATCATGCTGAGAATGTACAGGCTGATATTGATTCACCTATTAGCTCTGATGAGGACGATGACATTGATGAGGCCAGCACTGCTGAACAAGAGAAAACATCGGAGAACAGTGAAAGAGGGAGTTTCAATTTTTGTGCCCCATGATATTCTGAAGTCGGCAGAAACTTGTTTCATGCAGTGTTCAAAACAACAACTCGCCGACCCAGCTGAGTGAATTGTGTACTCCCTTGTATCTACATGTGGTGGAGATACATCAAAGCTGAGTCTAAATGCAAGGACGGCCCACCGATACCGAGCTTCCACCATGTCAGAAATAAGTTTAAAAATCATGGATGAATGGCAACCATCAGACAAAGTACTGGTGCACTGGGATGGTAAACTTATGGACACGCTGGATTCCAAAGGCACTGATGACCGCCTGCCCATTCTTGTGTCTGGTGTCAATGGCACAAAGCTTCTTGGAGTCCCACCTCTTCCGCATTTGACTCAAAAAGCTGGCCTGGTTCAAGGAGACTTGATATCAACAGCAACCAAACAACTTCTGGTTGATTGGGAGTGTGAACAGAATGTCATTGGTATGGTTTTCGACACAACTTCATCCAATACAGGTCATTATGCTCTAATTGTTCGAGAATACCTCAACAGATGCCTTCCGAATTGGTGGATTGGACGTGGAGGACCTCGACCTTGGCCTCCGCGTTCTCCGGATTTGACACCCCTGGATTTCTTTGCATGGGGTTTCATAAAAACAAAGGTTTATCGCCAAAAGATCAATGCTTCTTGTTGAAGCACAACATTATCAAGAATGCCATCATCAAGAAGCTGTGGTTCGAGAAACTGCTGAAGCATATCAAGGTAGACAGTACCTGTTACAGTTGCTTCCGCAAAGAAGAATGGGCCATAAATTTTGGATTTGTCATTCCAAGCCACACGTTAACGTTATGGAGAGTCTCTTGCCATTCTATGACTTCAGACAGTCTTTCATTGGACCAGATAATGAAAAAATTATGAAAAAAATTATGAAAAAAATTTAGAAATTTCTACATTTTTAACACATATTAAACATGATAAACATAAATAAAAGTGTTTTTAAAAAAATTTCGATTCATTGAAATAGTTAATTCTGGGACACCCTGTAGATTAGTACGAAATACAATAACCCCAATAATTGCATTTCTAGGTTCAAGAACCATTTTCTCAACTGGCGTACAATGAAAAAAAGAAATACTACTACCCGCAATGCCTGGAGTGTTTGAGGAGCGCCAGCAGGAGATGGCGCTGACTTCTTCCGTGAATCTCTAGCCCAACCATTTTACAAGTGGCGACTACAAGGAGCTGGTAGAGCTTTGTCTGCTGCTTGTAACTAAAGGATCCGAGCCAGTGAACTTCACAATGGTCTACCCCGGCGCACTTCACAAAGCAAGGTGGATGGCTAAACTGCTCTATACCCTCAAGATTGTTCTTTTGTCAGGCCAGATCAAAGAGCAGTTTCCTAAAGCCGAGGTTGTGACTAAAAGTCAAATCAGCAAGTTAGAATGGTTTGCTGTGTTCACAGTCGCTGTTTATGTCCCATGGTGGATTGTTTGCCCCCGTTCCAGCAAGTGCACCACTGAATGACTTGAATTTGGTCGAAACCTTGGCTGAATTTGCCCCATATGACGCCACAATAGTTGACAAAGCACGTGTGGCACTCGGTAGACACACTTGGTACCTAACTGAGGATTTGGCCCCACTGGCTTTGTTCTCGTCCCAAGTACAAGAAAGGACAAAAGAGGAGATGAGGAAGGCCCTTCTTTGCCATGAAGGCACTGAAGTTACTAAGAGAGTGGGGCTCAATCATGGGGGCTATGGAAAGCCATATCTTCCCCCTGTCCCAGAAAGTGGCACTGCCCTGGTGGACCTAATTGGGCCTGACTCAAGCCGGTTCTTCACCATTTTAGGCATGCCCTATCAGTTTCTCCACAGTCCAGCCAGTGAATGGGCGGATCATGATGACTACCTGAACATGAAACAGGTTGTGGACAAGCTTCAGGTCGTCAATGAGGCTGCAGAGCGTGGTGTAAAACTTTGCCATGACTTTCTTAATGTTGCCAGGGATGAGGAGCGCTTTCAAGAAGTCCTTCAAGTAATTGAAAATGACAGACTCCGCGTTCCTAATCAGCGCAAATGATCATCTGTTTCCGAACAGAAATCATGGTTTCTTGCTCTAGAGAAATAATACCTTGTGAATATATGATAAAACCCCTTAATGTACCATGAGAGAATAAGAATGATTAACTTTTTTGTGTTAGTGATAACAGCTTTTAATTAAGACAAGCAAATGATTTGTGTTAATATCCCTTATGATGGTTGTGTAATCTCATATATAGGCGCATATGCCATGTAAGCAAAATCGCTATTTTTCAAATTGCTGGTGCTCACTCGAATATGCATGAATCTTCAAAAAATTGCACGTGGGTATTTTTTATGTCAATATGCAACACCAAAATTTTGAACAGCATTGTAGGACAAGGTTGGGGCAACTGTCACACCCTAATATATATATATAATAATATATATATATATATATATATATATATATATATAAGGAATCTTACTATTACTGCTAACATTCTGTACCCAGGCATGGCAAATCTGAGTTTTCTGAGTTTCATTTGTTAACACACCAGAAAATAAATTGAATTGAAGCCTAAAATAATTATAGATTACACTGCCCAACAAAAAAAATTTTGGCTACTGATTTAATTCTAAGACCTGTTTCTGGATAATATTGATGTGCTGACTTCAAAAATCACCTTAGATTTTGTCCATCACATCAGGTTTTCGTGCAATGCAATATGCTTCTTTTGGGTGATCCATGAAGGGCGCTTATCAAAATTGATGATTTTTGAGATCTGTTAACAGCTGTTTCGCTGTTAAAATTTTATCTGTGGAATACGCATATCTGTGCATTAAATCTAAAGGTCATGTACAACATATTAAAATCTTGGGTATCTGTGATTTCCCCAGGTGTGAGCGTGACGTCATGATCTGAGAGAGATTTCCCATTGGCGGAGTGAGAGCAGCCGGTTCCGCTAGTGACTTGTAAACTTTCAGCAGTTGGGTTGCAACATGAGCATTAAAGTTCACTATCTCAACAGTCATCTGGATAAATTTCCAGAAAATCTTGGTGATGTTAGTGAAGAGCAAGGTGAAAGGTTCCACCACGATATCAAAGTGATGGAAGAACGATACCAAGGAAGATGGGATACCCATATGATGGCTGACTACTGCTGGAGCCTGCAAGGAGATTGTCTTGACATCTCTCATTCTAGGAAGTCCTATAAGAGAAAATTTATCAGCACTGAAAAGTAAGAAAACAAGAAAAAGACAATGTTAAGAAAACTGGTCCCGTGCTTGCTTTAATATGGATTCATTTTTTGCTTATTTAAACACTTTTAATCACTTTGTGTCAATATTACCATTGTATATTAAAGTTCACTCCCTGCACAATTGTTTACTTTTCCATGCTGATTCTGAGTATGTAAAAACTTATTTTTTGAAAAGAAAAAAAATTGGGCATAACCTTGCCAAAATGCGATATCTCCAAAATATCCGTATTTGATTGCTCGAAAACCTGACGTGATAGGCAAAAACTAAGGTGATTTTTGAAATCAGCACACCAAAGTTACCTAAAAACAGGTGTTAGAATTAAATCAGCAAAATTGGTGTTGGGCAGTGTTAAGGTATATAAAATCCTCATTATTATTATTACAATATACTTGCCGCAAGACGCACAGCTTTTGATATCTTCAATAGATGAAAGATTCGTTTCTTGCTAGACAATAATTCATTTACTCGTGACGACAGATGTTAACACGAAAGGTTTCTATTCACGTGCCCAGAGAGTGGAACAAACACTTTCACAAAATCAGTTGAGAAAATAAGTAGATGTTAACAAATTTCACCACACACACACACACACACACACACATCTCAGCATATTTAGTTATTTATTCAACTATCATTAGGACTAGAAGGTGGTACATGTTTATTAGTCAGACGTTTCGGAAATTCGATTTCCATCATCATTGCTAAGAAGTAAAAAATAAAGTGTACAAATATAGTAAGAGATTTTATACCAAAATATTTGTACAGTCTTATGATAATAACTTAGTTAAAATTATATAAAATGTATAGAAGTAAGAACTGTAGTAGTCGAGAGGCGGTTTTGTACTGATTGATTGATTGATTATGTTTAATGATGCACCAATCCAGTGTGTTATTAACCCCTTGGTTTTGTATTAAGGATGTATAGGGATTCGAGGATGCTGAGGTCGTTTGATTGGTATGCTGAATTGATAATTTTGAAATTGGTGGGGAGCAGTGGGTGATTGTGGAGGTGTCAGTGATCTCTTATTGATGATTTCGTTGAGTAGAAATGACACGATTTCGTCCGCTCTTGTTTGATGTTGTCGAATGGTGCTACCAATATAGCTCGTATTGCAGTGAGTACAAATGAAACAGTAGATATTGATGAGACAAGGGGCTGGGTTTTTTTCTTTATGATTGAGATACGAGTTAATGCTATTATTATTGGTGAATACAAATTGATGACTAAATTGAGTGTAAATTGGGTTCAGTAGGTGGCGAAGTTCTGATTGTATTTTGTAACTAATATAGTCGTAGTAGGGCGAAGAAAGGTAATGTATATTTTTTTATAACAGTGGGGACTTTAAGGAGGGCTGATAAATGTTGAGAAAATTTCTATTTAGAGAATGTAGTAAATGTTTTGGGAAAGAATTACTAATGCAGAAACTGAGAACGAATTCTATATCGTTGTGGAAGGATAAGTACGAGGAACAAAGTTGATAAGCACGATGGATTAAGATTTTAATGCTGTTAATTTTATATACAGTAGTATGGGGGTGTGGCTTAAGTAGTTTGTATCTATGCCTGCATATGTATGTTTTCGATATATGGAAGTGCTGAATTTATTTCGTTTTGTTGTTATTATATCTAAAAAGGGTAGGGTGTTGTTAGGTTCGTTTTCTTTAATGAATTTGATGGTATGATGCTGGGAATTGAGATAGTTAATAAAAGGAGGGTCGTGGTTAGCAATGTGAAAGCTTACAAAGGTGTCGTCGACATATCTTTTATATAAGTGTGTTTGTAATGGGTGGGGTAATGGAGTAGCCATTATTTTCGTGCTAACAGAGAAATATGCTAGCTAATGTAGCTCTTAGGGGGATCCCCTGGCTCGTGAATAGGTTTGTTGGTAAAGTTGAAAAGAAATGTGTCTGAAGTGGCAAGGGTTAGCAGTTTGGTAAATTCTTGTTTCGTTAGGTTGAGGTCTGTGTTCTGATTATGGAAAATAAATCGTTGGTGCAGATGTCCCTGGCTTCTCTCTTTGACACGTTGTTGTAGAGTAAGACTATATCAAAGCTGTGCATATGGAGGTTGTTTGAATTGTTCAACGTCAGTATTTCTTTGACGAATTCGTATGAAATCGGGATGAAATATTCACTCTGCATTAGGGGCTAGGGTGGTGGTGGGGTGAATTAGGAATTTTGCTAGGTGGAAATTATAGGTGATGTATGCAAAAAGGATAGGTTTAATGGGTAAATTTGGTATGTGTATTTTAGGGAGGCCGTAAAGAGTGTCTCGGGAGGTGACGGTAGAGTGTATTTGGTCGTAATCATCCTCCGAAATTTTATTTTGATCATATATAATTTTGAGAGACTTAAATGTGCATTTCTCAGGGTCGTTGTAGCAGTCAAAGTTGAAGTCTTCAAAAAGAAGATTAGATGCTTGTCTGAGTACAATACCCGATGAGTCCGGGTGTACATGGTTATGTGCTGTAGAGAGTGCAAGAGAACATCTCGTCCCTTCATCTGAGTGCAACATATTATATTCATCCGAGTGCACAGAATCAAAATTTACAGGTAATCTCGAATGAACAGCTCGTCTATTTCATCTATGCCCCGTAGATTTTTATATATATATATATATATACACACACAAACTCAGAATGGTCCCTGAGAAATTATATGTTAAACACAGCCCGTGCATGGAACAAGGAACTCTTCTGGGAAAATTAAATCCACTATAGTCCGAATAAGTAATGATAAATGACAATACCATAGTTTTCTTTTTCATGATGCTAGCCCGACGTGGGCAACGGGTCTCTCGCAAAGAGGTCCCATAAATATAGCTTCCCTCACCAGCTATCTGCAAAGCAGACAGGATCCAGCTTTGGGACATGGATCTAGGGTTTAAAGCAAGCCTAGTCCCACCACATTCAGAACCTCTATATAAGTAAAAGTCTCATTGCATTGACGTCGGATTGAATAAATCAAAGAAAAAGGGGTAACTATTGTATTTTTAGCCAAAAAAAACAAAACTTAAACCTCAACCGGGACATTGAGCATCCACTTTTCAAGGCACGTAACACGTCCGTTTAATATACACAAACTCAGAATGGTCCCCTGAGAAACTTATATGTTAAACACAGACCGTGCATGGAACAAGGAACTCTTCTGGGAAAATTAAATCCACTATAGTCCGAATAAGTAATGGTAAATGCCAAATACCATAGTTTTTCTGTTTCATGATGCTAGCCCGACGTGGGCAACGGGTCTCTCGCAAAGAGGTCCCATAAATATAGCTTCCCTCACCAGCTATCTGCAAAGCAGACAGGATCCAGCTTTGGGACATGGATCTAGGGTTTAAAGCAAGCCTAGTCCCACTACATTCAGAACCTCTATACAGGGTGTCCCAGAATTAACTATCTATTTCAATGAAATCGGACAAATTTTTTAAAACACACTTTTATTTATGTTTATCATGTTTAATATGTGTTAAAAATGTATAAATTTCTAAATCTTTTTTCATAATTTTATTTTCATAATTTTTTCATTATCTGGTCCAATGAAAGACCGTCTGAAGTCATAGAATGGCAAAGAGACTCTCCAAAGTTAACGTGTGGATTGGAATGACCAAATCCAAAATTTGTGGTGCTCCATCTTGTTGAAACACAACATTATCAAGAATGCCATCATCAAGAAGCTGTGGTTCGAGAAACTGCTGAAGCATATCAAGGTAGACGGTACCTGTTACAGTTGCTTCCGCAAAGAAGAATGGGCCATAAATTTTGGATTTGGTCATTCCAAGCCACAGTAGCCACACGTTAACTTTTGGAGAGTCTCTTTGCCATTCTATGACTTCAGACGGTCTTTCATTGGACCAGATAATGAAAAAATTATGAAATAAAATTATGAAAAAAATTTAGAAATTTATACATTTTTAACACATATTAAACATGATAAACATAAATAAAAGTGTGTTTTTAAAAAAATTGTCCGATTTCATTGAAATAGATAGTTAATTCTGGGACACCCTGTATAAGTAAAAGACTCGTTGCATTCACGTCGGATTGAATAAATCAAAGAAAAAGGGGTAACTATTGTATTTTTAGCCAAAAAAACAAAACTTAAACCTCAACCGGGACATTGAGCGTCCACTTTTCAAGGCACGTAACACGTCCGTTTAATATACACAAACTCAGAATGGTCCCCTGAGAAACTTATATGTTAAACACAGACCGTGCATGGAACAAGGAACTCTTCTGGGAAAACTAAATCCACTATAGTCCGAATAAGTACTGATAAATGACAAATACCATCATGAAAAAGAAAAACTATGGTATTTGTCATTTATCATTACTTATTCGGACTATAGTGGATTTAATTTTCCCAGAAGAGTTCCTTGTTCCATGCACGGTCTGTGTTTAACATATAAGTTTTCTCAGGGACCATTCTGAGTTTGTGTATATTAAACGGACGTGTTACGTGCCTTGAAAAGTGGACGCTCAATGTCCCGGTTGAGGTTTAAGTTTTGTTTTTTTTGTCTAAAAATACAATAGTTACCCCTTTTTCTTTGATTTATTCAATCCGACGTGAATGCAACGAGTCTTTTACTTATATAGAGGTTCTGAATGTAGTGGGACTAGGCTTGCTTTAAACCCTAGATCCATGTCCCAAAGCTGGATCCTGTCTGCTTTGCAGATAGCTGGTGAGGGAAGCTATATTTATGGGACCTCTTTGCGAGAGACCCGTTGCCCACGTCGGGCTAGCATCATGAAAAAGAAAAACTATGGTATTTGTCATTTATCATTACTTATTCGGACTATAGTGGATTTAATTTTCCAGAAGAGTTCCTTGTTCATGCACGGTCTGTGTTTAACATATATATATATATATATGATGAATAAAACCACGAAGGAAAGGAAGCACAAAATGGTGCTCAAGCGCTTTCGTCTAATGACATCCTCAGGAACACTCAGTGTTCCTGAGGATGTCATTAGACGAAAGCGCTTGAGCACCATTTTGTGTTTCCTTTCCTTCGTGGTTTTATTCATCATAAATATTTTTCACGTGTTACTTTCGTGAAATAATTTTCATATATATATATGTGTGTGTGTGTGTGTGTGTGTGTGTGTGTGTGTGTTGTACTTAAAAACTTAATTATTGGACTAAGATAGGCTATTGCATTACCGAAAACCTAGTCCTGTTTACATAGACGACTCAATCCAAGCCTATTGAAGGGGTTTTACAACCTTTGATAGGCTTAAGAATTGTTAAACCTCCTGAACTTTAATACCCCCGTGTTTATGATTATACAGTCTAAGATAAGTTTTCAAGCCAGCATGATCTTAGGCTACTGGCCCTATTCAATAATTAGTATCTAAACGATCTCTAGTTACCTTAATCTAAACAAAATGCTCTGCGTAGATTATATTCGCAATACAAAACTTTAACTCTAAACTGAGTCCTTAATAACTTAATTAGTGCGGTAGGCCTATTTTTTACAGCTTTAAAATTATGAAGAACCTTTTTGAAGGACTGTAATCCAATCATAGCCTTCGACTCAAATGTTATACAGTGGCCAGGAACACTGAAAGTTGCGTTACCTATAGAATCAAAGGCTAATGATAGTTGAATAAATAACTAAATATGCTGAGATGTGCGTGTGTGTGCGTGTATGTGTGTGTGTGGTAAAATTTGTTGACATCTACTTATTTTCTCAACTGATTTTGTGAAAGTGTTTGTTCCACTCTCTGGACACGTGAATAGAAACCTTTCGTGTCAACATCTGTCGTCACGAGTAAATGAATTATTGTCTAGCAAGAAACGAATCTTTCATCTATTAAAGATATCAAAAGCTATGTGTCTTGCGGCATGTATATTGTAATAATAATAATGAGGATTTTATATACCTATAATCTATAATTATTTTAGGCTTCAATTCAATTTATTTTCTGGTGTGTTAACAAAGGAAATTTCATTTTTTGGTATAAAATGTTAAATTAAACCAATTTTAAACGTTGAAAAGTTATTTATTTCTACACAAGAATACATGGTCATTATTTAGCAATAGTTTAGTACTTAGTTTGACCCACCTTAGCTGCCATAATGGCTGCGACACGCTTCGGCATGCCATGAATCAATTTTTTGCATAATTCTTTAGTCGAACGAAGCGTGTTTGTTCGTCAGTTGTCGTTTGGTTGTCGTGCGATGCGGGTGTGTTTCTCTTTCTTTTACGTGTCATTGTAACTACCGTTTAATTTAAATAGTGTATTTACCCAATTTCGGCAATTATTTGTTAGTTTTTAAGTGAATTTGAAAATGGGGCGAAAGAATGACTTGAGTCCACGGAAAATTGGGCAAATACAGGTTTTATTAACTTCTTCTACATTTAAACAAAAGGAAATCGCTGCCAAACTCCATGTTTCACCACAGTCAGTACTTCGTATTAAGAAAAAAATGGTATTTGGAGAAAATGTAGGCCCCAAAAGGGTTGGAAGATGCGGCAGAAAAAGGGTAACGACTCCAAGAACTGATAGACAGATTGCAATTTTGTCTCTTAGAAATAGAAGAGCTACTTGCAAAAACATTTCCAGTAGTCTAGCGGCTGATGGCATCAATATTAGTCGTAGAACAGTCAACAGGAGGCTTCTAACTGCCGGCTTCAAAGCCTACCGCCCAAGGAAGAAGCCCAGGCTCACTGAGGCTATGAAGAAGGCACGTTTTGCATGGGCAAAGGAACACATTAACTGGACTAGTGAGGATTGGGAACAGGTAAGAATAATATTTAACATTAAATAGAATGTTAATACAGTAAATACAGTATGCATAGAAGTGTATTTACAGTACGTGATAAAACTGCAGTAAAAATATCTGTAAAGCAGCAAGTCATACTGTACTTCGTTTTAGCTGTACTTCATACGCTATGCACTGACTCTTTCACAGGGCTTTCTTTGATTGCAGGTGGTGTTCTCCGATGAGTCAACGATTGCCGTGCTTGACGATCGTGTTCAAAGTGTAAGAAGGAGGCCTGGAGAAGAATTTTTGCCTGAGTGTCTGATGAAAACGGTGAAATTTCCACAAAAGATCATGGTTTGGGGAGCAATTTCTGTGCATGGAACTAGTCGTTTGAGCATTGTTGAGGGGAATATGAACCAAGTCAAGTATATAGAAGTACTAAGAAGACGTCTACTGCCTCAAATAAGGGAATGGTATGGTAATAGACGTTGGATTTTTCAACAAGACAGCTCCATGCCACACGGCAAAGTCGGTTAAAAATGGTGTCATGAAAATAGTGTTCGGTTGCTCCCATGGGCTGGAAATTCTCCAGACATGAACCCAATCGAAAGTTTATGGTGTATTTTAAAGGACGTAATCCATGAAACGCCGATAACAACAAAACACCAACTCATAGAGCGACTTATTCAAGTCTGGTTTCACTCTACACGTATTAAGGAATTATGCAAAAAATTGATTCATGGCATGCCGAAGCGTGTCGCAGCCCTTAAGGCAGTTAAGGGGGTCAACTAAGTACTAAACTATTGCTAAATAATGACCATGTATTCTTGTGTAGAAATAAATAACTTTTCAACGTTTAAAATTGGTTTAATTTAACATTTTATACCAAAAAATGAAATTTTTAAAAAATTCCTAATAATTTGGCCAGTACTGTATATATTATATATATATACAGGGTGGGCCGAAAGTCTGGATCCATAGGAAAATATTTATTTTAATACATAAATTACAACAAATGGTAAATACTTAAAATGAATATCAACTTTAACTCGTAAATGCGTATCCGTGATACTGTACAGTAGTTCGTACTCCAGTATAAATACTCAAATACATTTTTTATTTCAGCGCAGAAATGGCTTCGAATCTAGCAACAGAAGACCGGGTAGAACTTGTGTTCATGTACGCAAGACAGGGCGCTACACACAGAGAAGTTGCTACCGAATTCAATAGAAATCATCCTGATAAGCATCCAGTAACACATGCGACTGTTGGCAAGTTGTTTAAACGTTTCAAAGAAACAGGAAGTGTACATGATCGACGGCGTTCTGGTCGTCCAAAAAGTGCAACTGATGAAAATACCTCTGCAATGGTATGTGAAACTTTAACGAATAGTCCAGTAAAGTCAACAAGAAGATTATCAAATGAAACACGCATCTCGAGAACGTCAATTCGAAGAATTATTAAAAATCATAAATTCCATCCCTAAGTGTCTCGATGTCAGAGGCCGCCAATTTGAGCATTTGTTATAATTTGTTGTTTATACTGGAGTACGAACCACTGTACAGTATCACGGATACGCATTTACGAGTTAAAGTTGATATTCATTTTAAGTATTTACCATTTGTTGTAATTTATGTATTAAAATAAATATTTTCCTATGGATCCAGACTTTCGGCCCACCCTGTATATATATATATATATATATATATATATATATATATATATATAGTAAGGAGTAGGAGGATTAGAAGGTGGTACATGTTTATTAGTCAGACGTTTCGGAAATTCGATTTCCATCATCATTGCTAAGAAGTATAAAATAAAGTGTACAAATATAGTAAGAGATTTTATGATTTTATACCAAAATATTTGTACAGTCCTATGATAATAATTTAAAGTTAAAATTATATAAAATGTATAGAAGTAAGAACTATAGTCATTGAGAAGAGGCTTTGTACTGATTGATTGATTGATTGATTATGTTTAATGGTGCATCAATCCAGTGTGTTATTAACCCCTGGGTTTTGTACTAAGGATGTATAGGGATTCGAGGGTGCTGAGGTCGTTTGATTGGTATGCTGAATTGATAATTTTGAAATTGGTGGGGAGCAGTGGGTGAATGTGGAGGTGTCAGTGATCTCTTATTGATGACTTTATTGGGTGAAATGACACGATGTTCGTCCGCTCTTGTTTGATGTTGGCGAATGGTGCTACCAATATAGCTCGTATTGCAGTGAGTACAAATGAAGCAGTAGATATTGATGAGATAAGGGGCTGTTTTTTTTTTATTTATGGTTGAGATACGAGTTGATGGTATTATTATTATTGGTGAATACAAATTGATGACTGAATTGAGGTAAATTGGGTTGAGTAGGTGGCGAAGTTCTGATTGTATTTTGTATCTAATATAGGCGTAGTAGGGAGAAGTAAAGTAATGTATATCTTTTTTAACAGAGGAGACTTGTTGTTAAGAAAATTTCTATTTAGAGAATGTAGTAAATGTTTTGGGAAAGAATAATTAATGCAGAAACTGAGAACGAATTTTGTTGTGGAAGGATAAGTAGGAAGAACAAAGTTGATAAGTACGATAGAATAAGATTTTAATACTGTTAATTTTATATAGTATGGGGGCGTGGCTTAAGTAGTTTGTATCTATGTCTGTATATGTAGGTTTTCGATATATGGATGTGCTGAATTTATTATTTTTTGTGATTGTTATATCTAAAAAGGGTAAGGTGCTGTTAGGTTCGTTTTCTTTAGTGAATTTGATGATTTGATGCTGGGAATTGAGATAGTTAATAAAAAGAGGGTTGTGGTTAGCAGTGCGAAAGAGTAGAAAGGTGTCATCGACATATCGTTTATATAAGTGTGTTTGTAATGGGTGGGTTAATGGAGTTGCAATAATTTTCGTGATAACAGAGAAAGATGTTAGCTAGTGCGGCTCTTAGGGGGATCCCCTGGCTAGTGAATAGGTTTGTTGGTAAAGTTGTAAAGAAGTAGGTGTCTGAAGTGGCAAGGGTTAGCAGTTTGGTAAATTCTTGTTTCGTTTGGTTGAAGTCTGTGTTCTGATTATGGAAAATAAATTGTTGGTGGAGATGTCGATGGCTTCTCTAATTTGGACGTTGTTGTAGAGGAATATTCTGTCAAAGTTGTGCATTAGGAGATTGTTTGAATTGTTGAACGTACTTTTTTGACGAATTCGTAGGAAATGGGGATGGAATATTCATTCTGCATTAGGGTTTAGGGTGGAGTTGGGAGAATTAGGAATTTTGTTACGTGGAAATTATGGGTAATGTAGGCAAAAAAAAAGGATAGGCCTAATGAGTAAATCTGGTATGTGTATTTTAGGGAGACCATAAAGAGTGTCTGGGAGGTGACGATAGAGTGTATTTGGTCGTAATCATCCTCCAAAATTTTAATTTGATCATATAAATTTTGAGAAAACGGTTGATTTTATACTCAAGTTTAGGGAAAGTGCTAAAGGCTTGTCATTAATCTTTTTGAATTTGACGGAGTCGTAGGGGCTTTATTCAACTTATCATCTGATTTGTTAAGAAGAATGGTATCTTTGCTTTTGTGAGGACGTGAAATTATGATGGAGTATGTGTATTTTACGGATGATTCTTTTAGGCAAGCGATATCTTACTATTGATTAGGGGGAAAACGTTATGAGTACTAAATTTATAAAATTGTTTATGGGTGGTGTAGGCAGAAAGGCTAGGTCTAATGGGAAAGTTTGGTATCGTCAGCTATTAGGATTCGCTTTAAACTATGAAAAAAAATTTCAAATGATAAAAAGTGTTTAAAATAATTTATTTTAAGGTTTGGTAACTTAAAATATACGCCCAAAGAGAGAAGTTGTCTTTCGTTGCTGCTCAAATTCTCGTAGAAGATTGTTTGATCAGGGTTAAGAGGTTGAAGGATCGATTTCAGGCCCACTTGATTTAATTTTCTACTATGTCTTAGCTGAATCTATATGCGATAGTTATTGACGTCTTTAACAATTTGATTTTAACAAATAAATAGATTATAAAAATTTGCAGATTCTTTAAGTTGAGTTAAAAAGAGAATATATTTATTGATGGTTTTAATATTGTTATGCTTAACATATATATATATATATATATATATATATATAATATATATATATATATATATATATATATACTGTATATATATCTTGCCATTATTATGTACATGTACGGTGATTGTAAACAAGTCGTTTTATTGCCCTTTGTACAGAAGTTGACAAAAGAAAATGTAGTCACAGTGGTCGACTGGATACATATCTTGTACGTTTCTTTGCTTCGAGGTAAGAGTTGATTATTGCATAGCTAATACGAGGATAAATAAATTAATCTTTACAGACGATGCCAAATGTAGTTGTATTGAAGTTGTTAGTCTCTTGATCAAGTATTTTACAGTTGGGGCTGATAATTCGGAAAGAATCACGCAAATAACAGTTACTACCGAAAAAAATCGCTAGTCATTTTCTTTAGCTATATGGTACCAGATGGAAATTTAAGGCATGCTTGCTTATTTATTTCACTGTTTTGTGTGAAAAATGAAGATAAATAAGTTTATTGGCATAACATTATCCTTGACAAATATTAATAATACAATGACAAATCACATACTAAGGATAGAAATATATAAAATTAATGAGAAATAATAGAGTAATTTCGCAGTTGTGTGAATCTATAACCAGCCGTTTTCATATCATAAATCTCCATAGCTTAGAAGACGTGCAGTAGGATTGCTAATAGCTTGGTTAATCGGGGTGGTTGATTTTTTTTAATTCGTTGCATTAGATTGTATATAGATACAGAGATCAGTTGAGTGGGACCTTTTAATACCAAACTCAACTAGTTCATAAGTTATAATTTAAGTGGCGTAGTTATAAGAACTTCTCTACTGTTTTCGAGAAACGTGAGGCGATGTAAATAACTAAAAACTACATGGGTAAAATATACGTCTATGAAGGAAGATACCGATATTTGAATTTACGAAATATAAATTGCATGTATTCGCTTTCATCATAGTCTTTTGAAAAGGGCTCATATATATATAAGCACACCGGACAAAAAATTAGTCACCCCTCTCAGAATGTACCTAATAACGTGTGACGGCGCCTCTGGCCTTGATAACCGCACGAATCCGGCGAGGCAGAGACTCTACGAGGTTGTGCATGTACTGAACATCGATTTGCTGCCACTCGTTCATCAGCCGGTCCCGAAGTTCCGCCAGAGTCCGTGGGTGTCTATTCCTGCGCTTCACTTTCTGTTTCCAGCCTGAACAACACCTTCGACGCATTCAGGATTAAAGGCTTCATTGGACCTGCGATGTACTCGTCGCCTCCCATCATTGGAGAACAAACAAAAACGGGACTCATCGGACCAAATTACACGTTTCCAATCTGCCGCAGTCCGGTTTTTGTGCCTCTGAGCCCATTTATAACGTGCCAATTTGTGACTTGCTGTTAACAGCGGCCTCTTCCGTGGTACCCTGCTCCAGATGTCCATCGCATGCAGTTCTCGTCGCAATGTCCGTTCGGAAATTGGTCGCTGGAGAACCTCATTGGTTTCTTGGAGCAATTGTTCTCTGGTTTGAAAACGATTTGCAGTTACTAGACGAGAAACATGGCGGCGGCCCCTGTTGTCGAGAATTGTTTTCCGGCCACAGTTACGCCGTCGATTGTCAGTTGATTGCGAACTACACCACTCTTTGTAAACTCGCTGGACAGTACGCGTTGATACACCAACAAATTGGGCTACTTCAGACATTTTGTGTCCGTGGGCTCTGCCAAACACGATGGTTCCTTTTTGCCACTGAGTAACGTCTGCCTTACGACCCATTTTGCAGACTATATCCAACACACACTTTGTTCTTCACCACCTCACGAAACAGATCTGATCCTGTGTGCTACGTCACCGCTACTTGTCACTTACCAATGCTACATCAGCGCCCTCTGTGTGACCTTGAACTTCCTACTATCGGTGCTATTAGGGGTGACTAATTTTTTGTCCGGTGTGCTTATATATATATATATATATATATATATATATATATATATATATATATATATATATATATATATATATATATATATATATATATGTGTGTGTGTATATGGTGCTCTTCCAATATGTGCTCTACCGCGAAACTGTGATGTACCATATTCCAACTAATATTCCATATTCTAGGCTAACTAACGAAAATATCACGACTTAACCTAACCAATCGTCAAGGGGCGTATAGTTGACCTAACGATTGGTTAGGTTAAGTCATGATATTTTCGTTAGTTAGCCTTATAAGGCTAGTTTCACGGTAGAGCACGTATTGGAATGTGGGTAGATCACAGTTTCGCGGTAGAGCACATATTGGAAGAGCACCGTATATATATATATATATATATATATATATATGTATGTATGTATGTATATGTGTATATATATGTATGTATATGTATGTATATGTATGTATATGTATATGTATATATATGTGTATATATATGTATATGTATGTGTATATATATGTGTATGTATATGTATATATGTATATGTATATGTATGTATATGTATATATATGTATATGTGTATATATGTATATATATATATGTGTATATATATATGAAAATTATTTCACGAAAGTGACACGTGAAAAATATTTATGATGAATAAAACCACGAAGGAAAAGAAACACAAAGGGGTGCTCAAGCGCTTTCGTCTAATGACATCCTCAGGAACACTGGAGTGAAAGGACAGATCAAGGCAATATATAGGTTACAAAAATAAACATACATACATATTCATATATAATACATATATATATATATATATATATATATATATAACACATACACATATACATATATATAGTAAGCATAGAAAAAATTGTGGGAGGAGCAAACAACATTTGTATGGAAAATTGACACTTATAGCACTTCGGCCGACATTCAATATAAATTCAAATGGCTTGTTTATGAAACAGGTCACAAAAGAATAAAGAAATAAAAATAAATATAAATATAAATTGAGAAAAAATTAATTACAAAATAGTGCCTTAGTAATATATAGTCACAGCCTAAATAACCATAAAGAAATAAACCGACAAATAAAAAACCACAAAATATATATATATATATATATATATAAATAATATACATATACACACACATACACATATACATATATAAAGTAAGTAAAGAAAAATTGTGGGAGGATAAACACATTTGTATGGGAAAATGACACTTTTAGCACTTTGGCCGACCTTCAATATAAATTCAAATGGCTTGTTTATGGAACAGGTCACAAAAGAATAAAGAAATAAAAATAAAAATATAAATATTGGAAGAAAAAAAAATTAAAAATTACAAAATAATGCCTTAGTGATATAGT